>APFE030375796.1:132701-161535 GCA_000404065.3 Pinus taeda | reverse complement strand
TATCATGGAATAAATGCAACCAGAAATCATTCTACTGAAACCAAGAACAACTCCACAAGCTTAGTGTCAAGCAATCATAACAAAGAATGGGTGTTGATCATACCCATAATCAATCAAGGAGGCTTTTAAAGCAACCACCTTATAACACCAAATGGCAAGATATTTTCAAGACAAGCATAAAAGAAACCCTGTTTCAAATTGTATCGCCACAAGTAGTGACAAACTACCACCATATAAATTCCGTACTGATCCTATATAACCAAGCTGAAAAAGTATAAAAGCTTCAATTGATTTTTGTGCTCAAATAACATATTTTAATGTTTTTTCAAACCCTTGCAGCAAGATTGCTGGTGGAATCTACGATCTATATTTAATCTCTTCATAAAATAGATAAAACATATTACTGCAGTGGACAGTTTTTATGTACGTCCATTTCTTTGTGTGCATAGCGCAAAATGCATCAGAGCCGAATTAGGAAATGACAATATCAGTTGCTTACGTATCAGTAGGAAATGCCATTCGATACAAACTGTCAGCTTCCACAAACCTCACAAACTTAATCTTCGTTTATAACAATCATTGGCAAAGTTATACAGTATTGTGATATCACAAAATAGTTATTTTGCTTGATCCTAACAAATCCTTGATTAAGAACGTGTTAATTTCATTTTAATAAAGTATTGATTAGTATTCTTTTATGTGAATTGTCTTGGAGAAAACGTTTGAAATAAGCACAGGCACAGTGATGGATCTGCAAGCTAATAAAAAAGAAGTGATAAGCAAAAAAGAGAAGAAGTGATAAGATGCAAATAGGAACAGAATATATATATACAAATAGGAACAGAATATATATATACAAATAAATAGGCATAAAGAACCCTAATAATGTTAAGATGCAAATAGCTAAAGGCGGCAGTCTGTTTGCATTGTTTTATTTTTGTGGCTCGGATTCTTTTGGATTTTGGATTTCTGGTTTGGTTCTCGGTTTGATAGCCTAAGGTTTTGCTGAGGTTTTCACCAATAAGAAAAGAAAAAGGGTCCATTAGAGTTTCTCCATGCTCGGTCTGGTGTTTGGGTGGATTCCATGCCCTTTCCTTGCCCTATCTAGGGTTTCGCTGAGCTTCTGAGCCTAAGAATTCCAGATAAACTCCCACACTTTGTCCAAGTCAATACTTGTCTAATTTTTGTGCTACGTGTAGGTTTTTCCCCTAAATTTCTTCTTTGTTAATTTACATTTTTAAAGCAGCCAATGTTTATTCCATTATATTAATTTACAACATTTTAACCAGCCCAGGCATTGCATTGTATATCTGTGTATTTTTTGGGGTTTGCCAATTTTATTAACAAAGAACGTTGTAATATTTTTTCCTGAATGTCATACCCATTATACCCATTATATTTTTCATTAGATACATGGTCAAATGCGTAATACAAAATTAGCTTATTCCATGATTAAACTTGCTCGGGTGATGTTTGTCTTCAAACTGCCTTTGGAGTGCAACTTCCACCAAGAAACAACTAAATGGAGGGAACCTTGAAAGTAGAAATCCTCATACCGACTTTTTAATTCTCATTCGTTTATCTGTTCATATTTCAAAATCTCTCAATAAAACAATAATTTATTTCAATGCCTAACCGGGGCTAATTCACACTGCACAGCATCAGCCAGACTAAACCAGGCAAAGACCAAATTGTTTTTCGCAACCCGGCATATATATGTTAAGCATGACTTGTTTTGTACTTGTAAAACACTTGTTTTGTTTTTGTATCATGGAATAAATGCAACCAGAAATCATTCTACTGAAACCAAGAACAACACCACAAGCTTAGTGTCAAGCAATCATAACAAAGAATGGGTGTTGATCATACCCATAATCAATCAACGAGGCTTTTAAAGCAACCACCTTATAACACCAAATGGCAAGATATTTTCAAGACAAGCATAAAAGAAACCCTGTTTCAAATTGTATTGCCACAAGTAGTGACAAACTACCACCATATAAATTCCGTACTGATCCTATATAACCAAGCTGAAAATGTATAAAAGCTTCAATTGATTTTTGTGCTCAAATAACATATTTTAATATCTTTTCAAACCCTTGCAGCAAGATTGCTGGTGGAATCTACGGTCTATATTTAATCTCTTCATAAAATAGATAAAACATATTACTGTAGTGGACAGGTTTTATGTACGTCCATTTATTTGTGTGCATAGCGCAAAATGCATCAGAGCCAAATTAGGAAATGACAATATCAGTTGCTTACGTATCAGTAGGAAATGCCATTTGATACAACTGTGAGCTTCCACAAACCTCACAAACTTAATCTTCGTTTATAACAATCATTGGCAAAGTTATACAGTATTGTGATATCACAAAATAATTATTTTGCTTGATCCTAACAAATCCTTGATTAAGAACGTGTTAATTTCATTTTAATAAAGTAATGATTAGTATTCTTTTATGTGAATTGTCTTGGAGAAAACGTTTGAAATAAGCACAGGCACAGTGATGGATCTGCAAGCTAATAAAAAAGAAGTGATAAGCAAAAAAGAGAAGTGATAAGATGCAAATAGGAACAGAATATATATATATACAAATAAATAGGCATAAAGAACCCTAATAATGTTAAGATGCAAATAGCTAAAGGCGGTAGTCTGTTTGCATTGTTTTATTTTTGTGGCTGGGATTCTTTTGGATTTTGGATTTCTGGTTTGGTTCTCGGTTTGATAGCCTAAGGTTTTGCTGAGGTTTTCACCAATAAGAAAATAAAAAGGGTCCATTAGAGTTTCTCCATGCTTGGTCTGGTGTTTGGGTGGATTTCATGCCCTTTCCTTGCCCTATCTAGGGTTTCGTTGAGCTTATGAGCCTAAGAATTCCAGATAAACTCCCACACTTTGTCCAAGTCAATACTTGTCTAATTTTTGTGCTACGTGTAGGTTTTTCCCCTAAATTTCTTCTTTGTTAATTTACATTTTTAAAGTAGCCAATGTTTATTCCATTATATTAATTTACAACATTTTAACCAGCCCAGGCATTGCATTGTATATCTGTGTATTTTTTGGGGTTTGCCAATTTTATTAACAAAGAACCTTGTAATATTTTTTCCTGAATGTCATACCCATTATACCCATTATATTTTTCATTAGATAGATGGTCAAATGCGTAATACAAAATTAGCTTATTCCATGATTAAACTCGCCCGGGTGATGTTTGTCTTCAAACTGCCTTTGGAGTGCAACTTCCACCAAGAAACACCTAAATGGAGGGAACCTTGAAAGTAGAAATCCTCATACCGACTTTTTAATTCTCATTCGTTTATCTGTTCATATTTCAAAATCTCTCAACAAAACAATAATTTATTTCAATGCCTAACTGGGGCTAATTCACACTGCACAGCATCAGCCAGACTAAACCAGGCAAAGACCAAATTGTTTTTCGCAACCCGGCATATATATGTTAAGCATGACTTGTTTTGTACTTGTGAAACACTTGTTTTGTTTTTGTATCATGGAATAAATGCAACTAGAAATCATTCTACTAAAACCAAGAACAACTCCACAAGCTTAGTGTCAAGCAATCATAACAAAGAATGGGTGTTGATCATACCCATAATCAATCAACGAGGCTTTTAAAGAAACCACCTTATAACACCAAATGGCAAGATATTTTCAAGACAAGCATAAAAGAAACCCTGTTTCAAATTGTATCGCCACAAGTAGTGACAAACTACCACCATATAAATTCCGTACTGATCCTATATAACCAAGCTGAAAATGTATAAAAGCTTTAATTGATTTTTGTGCTCAAATAACATATTTTAATATCTTTTCAAACCCTTGCAGCAAGATTGCTGGTGGAATCTACGGTCTATATTTAATCTCTTCATAAAATAGATAAAACATATTACTGCAGTGGACAGGTTTTATGTACGTCCATTTCTTCGTGTGCATAGCGCAAAATGCATCAGAGCCGAATTAGGAAATGACAATATCAGTTGCTTACGTATCAGTAGGAAATGCCATTCGATACAACTGTCAGCTTCCACAAACCTCACAAACTTAATCTTCGTTTATAACAATCATTGGCAAAGTTATACAGTATTGTGATATCACAAAATAATTATTTTGCTTGATCCTAAAAAATCCTTGATTAAGAACGTGTTAATTTCATTTTAATAAAGTAATGATTAGTATTCTTTTATGTGAATTGTCTTGGAGAAAACATTTGAAATAAGCACAGGCACAGTGATGGATCTGCAAGCTAATAAAAAAGAAGTGATAAGCAAAAAAGAGAAGAAGTGATAAGATGCAAATAGGAACATAATATATATATACAAATAGGAACATAATATATATATACAAATAAATAGACATAAAGAACCCTAATAATGTGAAGATGCAAATAGCTAAAGGCGACAGTCTGTTTGCATTGTTTTATTTTTGTGGCTGGGATTCTTTTGGATTTTGGATTTCTGGTTTGGTTCTCGGTTTGATAGCCTAAGGTTTTGCTGAGGTTTTCACCAATAAGAAAATAAAAAGGGTCCATTAGAGTTTCTCCATGCTCGGTCTGGTGTTTGGGTGGATTTCATGCCCTTTCCTTGCCCTATCTAGGGTTTCGCTGAGCTTCTGAGCCTAAGAATTCCAGATAAACTCCCACACTTTGTCCAAGTCAATACTTGTCTAATTTTTGTGCTACGTGTAGGTTTTTCCCCTAAATTTCTTCTTTGTTAATTTACATTTTTAAAGTAGCCAATGTTTATTCCATTATATTAATTTACAACATTTTAACCAGCCCAGGCATTGCATTGTATATCTGTGTATTTTTTGGGGTTTTGCCAATTTTATTAACAAAGAACCTTGTAATATTTGTTCTTGAATGTCATACCCATTATACCCATTATATTTTTCATTAGATACATGGTCAAATGCGTAATACAAAATTAGCTTATTCCATGATTAAACTCGCCCGGGTGATGTTTGTCTTCAAACTGCCTTTGGAGTGCAACTTCCACCAAGAAACACCTAAATGGAGGGAACCTTGAAAGTAGAAATCCTCATACCAACTTTTTAATTCTCATTAGTTTATCTGCTCATATTTCAAAATCTCTCAACAAAACAATAATTTATTTCAATGCCTAATCGGGGCTAATTCACATTGCACAGCATCAGCCAGACTAAACCAGGCAAAGACCAAATTGTTTTTCGCAACCCGGCATATATATGTTAAGCATGACTTGTTTTGTACTTGTAAAACACATTCATCATTTGCATTTGAAATAAAAATGAGAAGTCCTGTGGAATGCGGCCATTTGCTTGAAACGCTGGTAATGAGAAAGGCAGCCTCATTCCATCATTTCCCAAGGACAATATCTACAACTTTGGAAGATAATACTGAAAATTATCCCATCAGTTGAGAAGGAAAAGCTTGTAAATCCAGTTCATTGCAAACATACTAAGTTCTCGACCTCCTTTGCGTGATGTAATTTCCTTTACAGCAACATCTACTAACGAATGAACAACAACATCTAATTGTAGGCACAAAAACCACTAACGAATGAACAGTAGCAGTGCAATTTGGGTTCTTGGTCTTGTAACTCGCAGGTTATGGAATGCTATAATCATTATCCAGGAGATCCCTTTATCCATATTCATTCTTATGCTCCTGAATGTGAAATGGTTTGTGTTGTACTGTTGTTATGGTAGTCTCCCTAAATGGCAAGGCAAGGAAGTCCAGCAACTGGGCAAGTGCCAAAAATTGTCTTGGAGTGAATTATGCTGCAATTGCATTTGTGAACTCAAAACAAAGCTTTCTTACATGGTTGCTAGAATGTATGAGCTATTACAAAAGAATGAGAAAACCAGTTTTGTTCACATAAAATTCTCCAAACTAATATACCCACCATAAGCCATTAATTTGTCAAGATTTTGATATTGGGATACTTAAACACACTACATCCACCCAAGGCCAAAATCTTTTAACATAAATATATCTAAATTCAATAACACTACTGGTTCTTTCTAAAGCTGATTATATTCCTAAAAAAAAATAGGGGAAATGAAAATCCTTCTTCATCCACATCAAAACATAATGAAACATTTACAATTCACTGACATTGGGCATTACTCCCATCATAAATAATAAATAATAAAGCCCAAAACAATAGTGGAAGTAAGATACCTTGTCTGTAAGTTACAATTAATTACATCAGAGGGGAATCTAGTGAAGCATGCTATATAGAAATTCCAAAAAAAATTCACATACCAGTACAGACTCCAACAGATTACTGGTAGGAAGACTTTGGAAGACTTCTGGGAAAAGGCAGCAATCACTTCACAAGGCTTTGAGCAGCAAATTAGGAAATGAAATTAAGGCAGCGAGGAAATCCCATGTGTGAAGGAGAGGGTATAAATAGTGATATAACAGCACAAAGCCTTCAGGTAGGGAGAAAGACACCAAACCAAGAAGAAAGACACGTTTAATCATTGCTAAGACACGTTTAGGTTCAGTCATTGTGAAGAGTCTCATCGCCAGGAGGGCTCGCCTTTCATGGCCCATTGCCAGATCCTCCCTCTCTGTCTTCCAGCTGGTGGAAAAAATAACATTTTTCTATGAAAAAAAATTAAACCAATGGCAGAAAACACCCCAATCGTCTAACACAGAAAATCAATGGCTGAGTATCACACACGTCACATTTTAGGGATGTCTTTCTCAGAGGGAACGCCTTACGGCGTAATTAACCATTAATCCCCTGAAGGGCGTTATTCATAAATATTCTTTCAACCCTCATGCATGAACTACTCAAAATTATAACGTAGTTGAGGACCTAGCTCAATCTCCATTAGCTATGTCCACACTCGAGGTGTTGCAAAAATTTTATGCCGAAAGGGAGCCTTTTCTCTTTAACATCCGATGTATAGATCCTTCAGATTCTAACCTAGTCATTTCCAATCATGAGAACTATTCACCTCAACTTCTGACTCAATTAGATTTTAAGATCTAGGTTGTCATCAATGTAAGAACATCCATCATTATATTGTATATGAAGGAGCCTCAACTTGCATTATGTCTTTATCTTGTTGGAAGGTGATTGGTTCTACTCAATTGAGTCAGTCACCAACCACCTTGAAGGATTTTGACAAATGAACATAGAAACCTTATGGTATTTTTAACTCCTTGCAAGTAGAATTAGGAGGTAAATATGTATCCATAGAATTCAAAGTTACTGACAGACCGCTCGACTATAACCTTCTATTGGGTTGTACGTGGGTTTACGCCATGGCTTCTATCATTTTGAGTTATTTACAGATGATTTTCATTCCCCATAAAGGAGGGATCATAGTCAGCGATCGAATCACCTTCTTTTCCTCTAATTATCAAGTTATAGGAAGAATCCCTCTTGTATAGGAAAATATTAACTCTTACCAAAATGTTGGGGTTAGACTGCTTAAGGATTCCTCTCTCACGAGAACCTTTTCACTTACTCCTCCTTCGCTCTGCAACAATGCTCCTTAAGTTGCCTATATCAATATGATATCATATTCTACTATTCCAACTAATCCTTGGATTGTACCAAATGAGACTAACATTGACAATTTTGGTGACCAAATGCCACTTAGCCCTATTGAGCTTGATTTTGAAGCCATTTATTCTACTTGTGTGCCTCATTCTGATCTTTCCTCCTTGATCAATTGGATTAATCCTTCATTGTATTATGCCATGTCTTATGATATTTTTTCTTGCACATTCCCTACCGATGAGAACATCATGGATATCATGATGCCAGATTACTGGTTGTGGGACGAACATCACCATCAATCCTCCTTACTAGATTTTGTTGACGATAATTTTAGTGACATTTATAAAACCCAATATCATTGAGTTTCTTACAAATTTTGTTAAACTAGGTATTGTCAAGAATCTACACATTGGTGTGTCTTTCTCTCTGGAAGAGATTAGAACTTATAAGGCCCTATTCTAGGAATTTTTAGATGTCTTTTCTTGGTTTTATGATGAAATTCCAGGTATCGATCCAAATATAGTGGTGCATGAAATTATTACTTATCATGATGCTAAACCAGTCGGACAACACTTTCATCTAGTCCATCTGAAGAAGGTTGTCAGAATAATAGCTGAGGTTCAAAAACTTCTATGTGCCAGTTTCATCTATCCAGTTCCTTTAACCAATTGGGTGTCAAATATTGTTCCTATCATGAAGAAACAAGGAAAAATCTATGTATGCGTTGATTACCGAGATATAAACTGTGCTTGTCCAAAGGAAAATTACCTAACCTTGTTCATTGACCAAATTGTTGATGATTGTGCCAATTGTGAGACGTATTAATTCATGGATGGTTTCTCTGGCTATAATCAAATCAACATTGTCCCTGTGGATCAACTGAAGACTACTTTCATTTGTCCCTAGGGTACATTTGAGTACCAGAAACTTCGTTTGGCTTAAAGAATGTTGAGGCTATGTTTGAGAGGGAGACAAATTATGCCTTCTGTGACATCAAATATATCAAGCAACCTTATTTGGATGATATAACTGCTCATTCTAAACATCGAGCTGATCACCTGATGCATCTCAGGGCCATATTTTTATGATTAGACATTATAATATTTGACTTAATCCTCACAAGTGTATGTTCTATGTTAGCTCTCATAAACTTCTTGCTTTTGTCATTTCAAAACATAGAATTCATGTTGATCCCTTGAAATTTCAAGAAATCATCAAATTTCTTACTCCTTCTTCCCTCATCCAGCTTCAATCACTCTATGGGAAGGCTAAATTTATTCGAAGGTTTGTCCCTAATTATGTTGAGTTGACCAAAGGATTCACTCACCTACTTAAGAAAGGGGTTCCCTTCGATTGGGACAATGCTACTCAACAAGAATTTGATGCCCTAAAAGATGTACTAATTCAGGCATCTCTATTATACCCCTCGATTACTAGCATGATTATTTCTTGTATCTCATTGTTGTCATTACTACCATAGAAATGGTATTGGTCCATGAAGATAATGTAGGGGCTAAACATCTGATATGTTATGTGAGTCAGAATGTCAACAATACCAAAATCAAGTACGACTATATGGAAAAGTTAGCTTTGGCATTTGTCTAAGTTATCCAAAGGTTTCACCATTATATATTGCTCCTGAAAACTATGGTTTTTTCAGTTTGCAACCCTATGACATATATTTTTCCATGTTAATTTTTGCGGGGGAAATACTCCAAATGGATTGTTATCTTGTAGGAGTTTGATTTGGAATTGATCAAGTCCTAATCAAAGAAATCCTTAGTCTTTTTTGAGCTTATTTGTGACCTTCCCACTGTCGATTCTTAATTGGCGTTTGAAAATTCCATCCCAGATGAGTCATTGTTTTTTATCTCATTGTCTAACCCATGGTATGGAGACATTATTATATACATCCAAACCCAAACTTTCTAGTCTGATACCTTTCTCTCCGAATAACAACATACTCAATACCAAGCCAATCATTACATCATCATCAATGAAACCCTTTATTGCCATGGTATCGATACAATCTTTTGTAGGTTCCTCACCGATAGGAGGTCGAGAAAGTCCTCAATGAATGCCACTCAAGGACATGTGGTGGTGTTGTAGCAATTGCAACACCCTCCAAAATTTTGTCTTGCATCCAAATTTTGGAGCCTTCCTCAGTTTTTTTACTTTGATGGTTGCAAACACTCGAGCTCACCCCATGACCTCTTGTGAAGTCCTTTTCATCTTTTCGCTTGTTTGACCAACGTTCATCTTACGACATGTTGATTTCTTTGTCACGATTAAGATCTTATTATTGTGAGTTTGAAGGCTTGTCTTTGTGTGTTTGATTTGTCTTCCTTATGTGATCCCCCTTCGCACTCACACACAAAGTTGTAAGCACTCTCGCGCAAGTTTTGTCACAGTCGTCTGAAGGTCTATCACAGGTGTTGTGCTTGTCACTCTCAACTCTAAGACAATCTCATTGAGGGCATGATTTGTCTTGTTGTCATGGTGGTCTATGTTGTCTCATCATCAAGTATGCTAGGTGTATGTTCAGAATGTTAGTTTGCACAAGTTTTCTTGCTTTCATGAAAATCTTCCCAACTGGACAACCCTCTTCCACCGAACCTCGGCTGAGCTATATTACGCAGTCTCACCCGTAACTGACAATTCTTTGTTTCCTGAAACTGTGTAGTGCTTGAGGTTGTCCTCTATGTTAGCTACACTGCCCAATCCTAGAGGTGAGAAGCCTATCTGCTTCCCAGAATTATGCAAAAACTGCCTCCCTGTCCAACCAAACTGTGCCTTTCACAAGCATAGTCATCAACCCTCTTCCTTTCCCACTAGAATCTTGCACTACTCTGAGACTTGGGTTTGCAGTATTCCACAAAATTACATAAACAAGCCCAGCTAGTCCTCTGCTGCCTTGTTTTTCACTATTCCCCAAAATTGCACAGAGCTTCCAAGATAACCCTTACTTTCTTTCTCTGCCCTACCTCTAGAAATTACACAAACATGTCTAGAAGTTCCCCCTACTAATTGTCCTACATTGTTACCACAAATTATGTAGTCATGACCAGTAGTACCTCTATAGCACTTATGTGTCTTCCCTCTAGAAATTGCGCAGTCATGAGCAATAGTCCCTCTATAGACGTGCTCTCTCCTCCCTCTTGAAACTATGCAGAAGTTGCCTCCCTCAAGGTCACACCTTGCAACTGACACTGGTGAATCTCATTGTGAAATCCTACCTCCCAGTGAGCACTGCACATCTTCTCATAGTGTATATTGTCATTCTAACATACCTCATTCATGCCTGAGTTGCACTCTCAGCTGTCATAGTGAGTTTTTCTCCCTCCCTGTTACCCAGAACATGAGAAAATTGCATCATAATAGACTAAGAGGTTTTGGATTTAATGTTGTCCCGTCATGAGTGAATTGTAGGAACAGGTACACTAGTAGATCATGGTGAGATGATGAATGGGATGAAGAAGGAGGGCACATGCTAGAAGACCTACTTTCAAATGGATGAATGTATGAAGCATATCAAGCAATAAGAAAAAGGACCAGATGCATCGAATCATAAAACAAGACAAATAACATTGAAGACCCTGCAACACTATGCCATGTAGTGGAGAAGACAAAGCACACCAAAATTACATCCATCACTCAACAACGCAACATCTTGACATGGAAACAACAGTCAACCAGTACATGTCAGTAGTGTCATGTCGAGTTGTGTCATGGGTTGTCTCAGCCACATCACCATTATGGGAAATATCTGTTGTAATTGAATGTAATGTAAACTAAAGTGTAATGGACACACACAGAAGTTGAAGAGTCATGTCAGTTGAAAATTCATGAGAAGTTAAATAGTCACGAGGGTAGTCAAAAGTCACAAGGGTCAAGCATCACCCTTGGCCATATATACTCTTCCCATTGTATGAACAAAGGACTTTTCACCTTAGTTCCTCCCACATAGCCTTGAGAGTTTGTAGTCTATTCTTTGAGGAGCAAGGAGTGGCTCCAATGTCCCAATACAAGGAATAGTGATGTATGGTGTACATATGTGTCATGGGACTTTTCGTTAATTTAGAAACCTATTTCAGGCCATCACATTTTCACACATGTTTTGTAGATATTTGTAAGACTACTCTTTAAACATTTGTAATGCATGTTTTCTTAACCAGTACTAACATAGTTAAACTACTTTGGTTATTTTAGTACTTCCATTGTTGAAGGTGTGTTGTATTGTTTATCACTATTGCCTTGTCCATGTGGACTACTCTGTAGAACATTAGACATACCATTCTTGTTTTTCTTAGTTATAATGATTTTCACCCCCATGTGGACTACTCCACTAGATAGTGTATGTGTTTTCCCTTTCACATTGGTACTAACAACATGTGTCTCTCTCTAGGTGGTACGACTACCTACCATCTAGAGGCTCACTCTACTCTCTCCCTTTACAATAAGAGAACTTGGACACAAGTTACATTACACACTTACTAGGCATACTCCCTTGGCTATATATACCCCTCCCATTGTATGAGCAAAGGAAATTTCACCTTGGCTCCTCCCACATAGCCTTAAGAGTCTGTAGTTATTCTTTAAGGAGTGAGGAGTGGCTCCAATGTCCCACTACTAGGACTAGTGATGTATGGTGTAAAAATGTGTCTTGGGCCTCTTTCTTAATTCAAAAGCCTATTTAAGGCCAAAAGTTTTTCATGAATGTTTTGTAGATGTTTGTAAGACTACTCTTTAAACATTTGTAATGCATGTTTTCTTAACCTATACTAAGATAGTTGAACTACTTTGGTTATTTTAGTACTTACATTCTTGAAGATGTGTTGTATTGTTTATCATTGTTGCCTTGTCTGTGTGGTAGACTCTGTAAGACTTTAGACAAATCATTGTTGTTTTTCTTGGTTATAACAACTGTCACCCCCATGTGGACTACTTCGTTGGACAGTGTACATGTTTTCCCTTGCACGTTGGTTATAACAACTACCGTATCCACTATGCACTACTCCATAGGATGCTAGAAAGACCCTTGTTGGTTTGCGTGTGTCTCTCCCTAGGTGGTACTACTACCTCTATCTAGAGGCTCACTTTACTTTCTCCATTTATAGTAAGAGAACTTGGAAACAAGTTACATTATGCACTCACCAGGGATACTCACCTCGATTTTTGGAGTTACAAGCATAACACTCTCATGTGTTGAACAACAAGAGCTAAGGAAAATATCTAAGATAATGGAAATCAAGCCATCGTAACGGATGGGACTCCTACACCAAACAGTGTGAGGTCTAGTTGGGACTTCATACCAGCGAAATCCCCTTTGTTGGCAGGTCCAGCACCATCAACATAATGGTGCTAGAAGGAGGGCCAGACGATAGGCTATGCCTATAGAGTCTGGTTCAAATCTCTTATTTTACAATGACTCTTCCTGAAATCATAATCTCAGGATGTCTTTCTACAAAGTTCGAATATATCATTGTCGAAGAAAATATCCATGACTTCTCAAATTTAAAGTTCGTTGGTGAGGGTGAACCATGTTTTCGTGCACATGTGCATTGAATTATAAACCTTTTCCTATGCCACAAGATAGAGTACGATTGGAATATATTACTCACCATCACATTCAAAGGTCAAGCCCAACGCTGGTGTTACATATTACCCTATGCCTCGACTGATTCATTTGGTCAGTTTTTCAAAATGATGATTAAAATGTTAGATGAGTATAGCCACCGGGATTTCTGTGAAAAAGTATGTCATTTAAGAATGGAGCCTGATGAATCAATTGAGGAATTTGTTGATTGCTTCCTTCATCTCTATTACTAAATTCCTAAACAACTTGTGAACTTTGACTTCTTGAGAGAAGAGTTTAAACACTTGGTTCATAGTTTTGAATACGGTTAACCTCTTGATTTCCCTTCCTTCCCAACTATTGTGGGTCATGAGGAACCTCAGATTGCAGAGGAGGAGTCGAACACCCTATTTTTTCCTTGTCCTCCTCTATTTTCTGTCCCAATGTGGGAGCCCCCTTGTAATGATTGTTAAGCTAATAAATATGCGTATCATGTCCCCAACCCATCTTCTGAGTCATCTCCCACCGTAATGCAATAAATTCCATAATGGCTCAAAAAGCGTATAGCATAGACTCACTCCTCTATTTCACAAGAGAATGTCACCATTCATAACTCAAGTCTATAGGCCTATCTTCCTCTCTACCGCCTTCCATCATCTACAGGTCATGGCTTCTTGTACCTTGACTTGCTTGATTAATCCACTTCACTAGCCAACTTTCCACATTCTCTTGATTCTCAAGCTACTAGCTCAAATTTTGATCAGGTGCAAGGCAGTGACATTACACAGGTATAGGAGCAGAAAGGTGAGGACACTTTCAATCTTCCCTCTCTCATTCAAAATTGTGCACATCAAAACAATGAGCTTCCATTCTTGAATGATTATCAATTTTCTAATCTTGGTGGAATGTCCAGTATAATTAATTCTTTCGATCAACCACCAATATTGGGTAGTCATCTCTTCGATGCTTCCATATGTTGTGACGAACACCCAAGAACATCATGTGATTGTCTATTTTCTCATGAAGACTCTAACTCATATTTGGAATGTGCTCCAGTCAAAGAATACATTCATATCGAAACTTCCTCTTCACCTCACTTTCATATGTGTCCTACCATTCACAACACATCCACATGCATCAGTGATACTCCATGTTCTCTTACTCTTCATCCGGTGATTTATCTCCTCAATTGACACAAGGTAGTGAGGTTGCCCATGATGAAGTTGAAAAATAATTAATCACGTAAATTAATTTCCATTCCTCGTCATCTCTTCTCTTGCATGAAGGAAACTCTTCAATTCAGCCAGTTGAAGATGAAAAATCTAGTGCAACATGTGATAGATATGGTTGCCATCCTGAGAGAAAGTTTTAAATCAGCAACAACAGCCATCCTCAAGCCATGCAGGATTTTTTTTAAGCTTCAAAATATGATTCTATAATTCTGGAAAGTTCTAGGACATACCAGGGAGTCGAGGCACTTCAACATCCATTGATGGTTATGTGAGGACCTCGTGACTCTGGTAAGCCCCCAGAACCCAATCCGATCTAGTTACTCACACACAATCTATCTATCTGCATGGTTTCTCTTGATGTGAATTAACATGTAAAAACTTATTGGTATTCCATATGCGACCTCTCAAATTTTCAAATGTTCACTTATGACTAAATTCACAAATCTATCACAGCGTATCTATCTTCATGCACATATCTTACATCAAAATTGAGATGGGAGTGTTTGTCTCTCATGAAATCATTGAGTTATTAAGTTTATCATCTCAAATATTGTCTCTTCCTGTGATCATACTTATCAAATTTTCCCTTTCATGATTAGTGTTGGCATTATGGCACAGGTTTGGAGCTATGGCACAGGTGTTGTCCTTGATGGCAACCTTCTTTGGTAACAGATCTCAGTTCAGGCACTCAGAAAGTAGAAAAAGACATATACGCAGGTTCATCTAGACAAAGGCGCGTATACACACGGGTTATACTTTACAAAAGCACGTATATGTTGGTGATCATTCTTTTGGTCCATGGCAGTTAGATCTTGGAACTTGAACCTATGTTTTGGACCATGGCATCTCGTCAATTGTGCCGATCCACAGTTTTTGGGTTCATGGTATTGAAATGTTGTGGTTTTGGACCATGGTATTGGGGAAGGCCTAGGGCTATAAAAGAGGAAGGAGATCTTGTGACAAATCACCATCTGGATTATTATTGAGGATCTGAAAAGTGTTAGAGCTGGTATATTGATAGTGATGCAGATCTGGATCTGAAGGAAGGAGGGACTTTAGCACAAAAGGAAGGGCAAGGTCTTTTCATGGGTCATAATCCTTAAGCTTAATGATAGTATCTCTGTATGATTTTGATCTGCTTGATGTGGCGCTCGTCTGATCTATAAGTCTGATAATCTGGGTTATTTAGTGATTGAATATCTGGAAGAGTGTATTGTTCTTTATAGATCTGTACGCAGGTTCAGTGAAGCGAAGGCGCGTATACACGCTGCTTCGGTGAAGTAAAGGCGCGTATACGCAGGTTGTTCCATACGCAGAGGCGTATGCACGCAAGTTTCAGACTGTTAAAATTGCGTATATGCTTTAAGTTGTGATCTGGCTGTTTCTGCTTATTGCTGCTGGGTTTTTGGGTTCTGTTTCTGCTATATGGTTTCTGGTACAGTTTTCTGTGTACAGCTGTCAGAGGAGTATCTACTTGTTTCAGATCTAGTTGGTGGAAAGGAGATTGGTTGATTCTTGATGACTGTTTGATGTTCATGGATCCAGTTTGAAAATTGATGAAAAGTGGTCCCTGGAAGAAAGAGAAGGTTGTAGCCTTCTGTAGGCCAGCACCTACGTACTAGTATCTTGGCTAGTACAAGAGCTAAGGGGGTTGTAGCTCCCTTCCAGGAAAGTTGGAAAACGAGAGAGAGTTGTAGCTCTCTGCAGGTTGCAGCCTGCGTACTGGTAAAGGACTGCACCAGTACATTGTAAACAGAAGTTTCTAATTTAAAGAAAGATAGAGACGAATTGCAGCAGGTGGTTTTCACCCACATTGGGTTTCCACCTTATATCTGGTGTTCTTGTGTGTGATTGTCTTTCTGCTATGTTTTACTGTCTCTGGTTACTGGTTATTTGATGCTGCATCTCAGATTAACAAACATCATCTGAAATTTTAAGAAAATTAAAAGGTTTGCTCTGTGTACACTGGTTTACCTCTGAATAGTTGCGTATAGACACGAGTTTAATTAACTGAAGTAGCGTATACAATTTGGTTTTTGAAAAGGATTATTTGACTTGATAATACTGATTCACCCCCCCTCTCAGTATTATTTTCAACAGAGGGTGGAAAAGCTAGGGGACGGTGGCGGAGGGCGGAGACATTCCCAGTGGCCGAAGCCGGATGATTTTCCGGTCGATGATGGAAAACAGGCCATCCTACCACCTAGGTAGACTACTCCTTTCTTAACACCTAGTTGTTGATCAATGATCCTCCATATTCAAGCCCATCGGATGGAGTGAACTCATCGGGATGGTTAGAGAGAAACTAACCTACCCTTTCCCCAACGAGGAGTTTCATTCGCTGTCTCTGATGTGGTGGCTTTGGCTCTTGACTTTGGTGAGGGTTTGTCCATTCAACAAGTTTCAAACATTGTTACATAGCTTGAGGACTCTTATTCCTCTCCTGGACATCACATTCCGGTCATGGCTGTGCTCCTCTCCTTTAGGGTTTATGGTTTACTTTCAACGATGAGCTCTACTATAATTCCTTCATAACTTGTTCACTGGTCCTTTTATTTATGTCAACTTTTCATGTTTTTCTTGCAAGAACTCGATGAAGTTCCTTCTTGTCTGTTCCCGGGTTTCCTATCCGCTTTTTTACCTCTCTATAGGTATTATATGCATGCAGTAAGGGTTTTCTTCTATTTTCCCTCTGTTGGACATGTTGTTCATAGTTAACCCACCCAGTTATCTCAAATACAGGTGGGGTTGTTCCCGCATGGTTCCTCTTGTTCAATGTGTCAAGTTAGGCTTATCCTCAATATGCGTTTTTTATTTTCTCTTCGTTTAAAGACTACTCAGTTCTGAACTAAACTTACCCATTTTACTATTGATGCATGACACAGGTATGCCGCAGTTAGGGTTCTGCTCAGTGGTTTGTTTAGTTATAATCTCACAATTTCTTACCTATTCTTGCTACATGATTGCAGATGTGAAATTTTCCTCTCCCTGGTTCCAGATGGGAAGAAGTTCATAAATTTGTAGTTTTTGTTTTCAATGTGGAAAACCCATTAGGGGATTTTCACAGTTTTATTTTCTTGTGTACATTTTTGCGTTAATTGTACAATCTCTACACGAATGCAACCCTTCAAGGAGAGTGAAATACTATGTTAATACATATAGTTTGTTTAAGTTTTCTAGATTATCCTCTTTTCTGTCAAACGACATATATAGTAATGAAGCATGATCCTATTTTTATCATTCTAAAGATACAATATTATTGTGAAAGTTGGTAAAGTGTTTCTCTTATCCTTGTTTACCCTTTAATGTCCATTCTTGGAAGAAATTATTGAGACCGTTCACTTACAATTATGGTTTGCATTGAAGCACTTAAACTCACATTTATGGCTACTTACAGGAATTACTGTTACCTAGTAATTAGAACATTCGTATTTGCGAAAGAGCACCAAGTATTTCCTTTTTTTTCTTTTACAGTATAACATGCCAGTGAGGATTTATATTTTCTATTGCCAAGGACAATTTAGGGATTGTCGCCTAGTCTTCCATTTTCTAGATGAGACCGAGGACTAACCCTTCTACTCCCTGGCCTAATCACTGTAATATTGAATTGTGTATTTCAAATAACTTAGTCACTTTATTTTTCTAATTGTTGTTTTATATATCTAATATATATATATATATATATATATATTATATATCTCGATAGATATTGAGACTCTAAATTAATTGAGGATTGTCACATGATAACATGCTATTTACAATTAAGCTAATATTACACAATTTCTCTTTCTTTACTATACTTTCCATATTCTCTCTCAAAGGTTGTTGCCTCCTTTGACATCAATAAAGTTTCCAGAACTAATTACTGTTCTATCAAGACATCGTGCATATATATATATATATATGTGTGTGTGTGTGTGTGTGTGTGTGTTAAATCCTCACATTTCAAAACTATAATCACATATAGATACAGGGTTAGCAGAAGTACTTCTCTGTTATTCTACCAAATTCCTTATATTGCAACCATTGGGAAAAATATGCTCCTCCCAACCTTGAGGCCATACTTTCCCTGCACCTCCCTCCGAGCTTGTTGCACACCGAGGTATCTTATAGGACATTTTAGTAAACTTTTATTCAGGCTTTCGTAAACTTTTATTCAGGCTATCTGATCTTAACCAGACTTAGTCCCAAACCGTAAGTCTGAGCATTAAAGCCTCGGATAGACTCCACTGGCCAACCAACTCAAGAGTCTGATTCCTCAATTCTCTTTTCTCCTCCCGCCTTAGGTTCACACCATACCCTCTTGGCCTTCTCATGGAAGTTTTTATTTCCAATGGAGGATTTTGGGTAGGTAACGACCTTACCCATAGCTGTCCAACTACCTATCGTGGCATTTCTTCCCAATCCTCGTTCATAATAAGGAAAAGGCATTATGAAAATTTAATAAAATCAAACATGCATTCATATATGCCCATTTATATGTTTTATCCTTTTTGGCCCACAATTAAAACCACGTTCTTTTAACCGCGGAAAATAGTAAACTATTAAATTTCCCACAATTTATATAATTACTAAAGTAGAAGTAAGTTAATTATTTTCTTTTCACTGGGGGTGTTACATCTTCCCCTCTTGAGTGAAACACCATCCTCGATGCTTCCTAGTGTTCAACACATGTTGGAATTTTCTTATGCATAAAATATTTATTCCCATATTCACAAGTAATCTTTCTCTGTTGAAGTACCTACACCATACTTAATGCAGTAACCACCTGTTCTGTAGCATCACTTCCTCTAAATTATAACACACAAAGGTTCAATTATAATTATGGTCGTATTTTCTAGTTTGGCTTACATTCACCACCCTTGTGGTCATCAATTTCTCATCAATACTTATTTAAGGTCATATATACATTTATGGTTTCAATCTTCATTACTACATTATAATTTTTTATTTATATACCCATCAAATATCATTAGCATACATCACAATCCAACAAGGGTGAATAACCTGCACCCAATTATGAGTTACTAGCATCATTAGGGTTGCATCATTGTAAATTCTTTTATTTACTCAATGATTTCACCAATCGACATGACCACTCCAAGTAGTTCTACTACAAATTTCAGTCCACAAAGGTATCAACTTTGTTTGTGCTATAATAATATGATCATAATTCAGTCATTCTTTTCCCCGATGAGAAATTGTACTAATTAGCACTACTATGCCTTTATCTTCATTCAAATGTTTATGCATACTAGTATGACATGAGTAATGTTTAGGATAGTTTCTATTCTTTTCCTTTAATATAAGGATGTCTACTTGTCCAAGTAACTTAATTATGTTCATCTTGGATTGCCCCCTTTTTATCTAGTAATTGAATTATTTGGAATCTAATGCATCACCAATGAATCCAGTGCAACACCAAGTCCACTTTGCAGCCTACATTCAATTTTGGCTTTTTTCCCTATCACATTGTCGATGATGCATAAACATTGTATGTAATTTTCTTCCATATATATCCAGAGATATAATTTTTTATTTTTTATGTATCTATTATATTACTCACTTCATTCGGTCATCAAGTTACTCAATTCATGTAGCCTTTAGGTTCATGTGGTTTGGTAAAAGGATTAACATTCTTAATTTCATGTGTTTGCAGTAGTCATTTTGCTGATTTTTTTATTATTATGCTTAAGTGGACATCATTTCATCCACATTATTTATCCGCTTACCACTTACCATTTCACGTAGAAGTCTTAATCAAAGTTTTATAATTCAATTAGTTTTTTTTAAAGGCTTCCTCCTTTACTTATGTTCTTCTTTAAGTTTAAAAGCACATAATAGAGCTAATAGAATCAGTATGGTGACTTAATATCACTACGTGAAATAATGTATTATTCTTAAAATCACCAAGTCTTTCAACAATAATTGTCAATACATTACCTTGGTGTAGTTATCTCAACATGGTATTTTTAAGCCATCAATCATTCAACTCAACTCCATTTGTATCCATAGGGTCATGATTGAGTTATTTATTCCATGTCAACAAGTGTGATACTACTTCTACTAATGTGCCATTAACATTCTCCTTTCTCGATTTTAAATTTAGTTAAACTAGACACCATATCTTACTCGGGTATTTATTCATTTCTAATAATTGTTTTACTTGAAACCACCATCCATAGGGATGTTAAGACAGCAGAATGTGAGATACCCATTCGTTGTCGAATGTTCCTCATATCCTTATACATGTACATATATGTATATTTCCCTTTTCAGCTTATGATAATAGCCATAATTTTAAGAAAAGGCATCAGACCTACAAGGACTTAGTTCAACGTTTTCATCAAAATTGCATTTGTATCATTTTTTCTTGTTATATAATGTCCTGCAATTTTATTATATTACCCCTAAAATTCAATGACCTTTTACTCTTGTTTACTTTATTATATCTACTTATCTCAAGATGCAAATCATTCACAACTTTAATCCACATTAGGACAACATAATTATTAAAGTATATATAGTATATATAAGTATGTATATATATATATATATATATATATATATATATATATATATATATATATATATATATATATATATTATATATATATATATATTATATATATTATATATATAATATTTATATATATATATATATATATATATATATATATATATATATAGATATATATATAGATATATATATATATAGATATATATATATATACACACACACATTTCCATGTGTAACATATTTCCTGTGTTTTCCTTTTTCCACCTTCAGTGTTTTTTTTTAAATCATTATTTCGTGTAAATTTCCCATAGTTCTACTAGATTTCCCATGAAATCTAGCCTGCATGTTTTCTATTGACCTTCTTGTGCTGATTTCAAATCAAATATTTGTTATTAGAGTTACAAATATCACCCACTTTAGCCAACCAAAATTCTCTTGTCACTCGATTTTAAGCCAACCTAACATTTTCCTTATAAAAATAGACCAAATATAAAATAATTGCATGAACTAGTGTTATGAGTCTAAATTTCAACACCAATCTTGAATCTTTTGTGTCCATCAGGCCTAAATGATTCAATGTTGACTTTATTTCCTATATGTTAGGGCTATTGTATTTCTTTCATATTAAATTTCCATATTATGGAAGTTCAATTTAAACTTGCTCGCTTTTTACTTACTAAAACTAGTGTGAAATTGATACCTTTTTTAGCATCAACAATGTCATTCCGATGTGTTTCCATGTTTTAGTTGATGCTTTAGAGTACCCAAAATACTAATATAGGGTCACTTCTAACATACCAAGTCTCGTTTATGTTACATCTTCTCTTCATGCTTGTCCACAAACTAGCAATTTTTTTTATCATAGATTACTTGCATTTCGATAAGGGAATTGGTAATTTCCTCTAGTCCCTTCTTGACGTTGAACCTCAGTAGGGTTACTCTATACTTCTACCACTTACTAATTTTCTTCCCCAAGATTATATGGATATGATGATAGACATATATAAAACCAACAACAATAATCCTTCAGCAAAACCTTGTATATTTCATGCCTAATTGGTGCCTTGATCTTTAGTTAAATGAGCCTTTAAACAAATAACTTACAACTTTTCCTTTTTATAAGTTGTTATTCATTTGGGATGGCCTACTATGGCTAGTGTCACCCTGGTCTCATGTCGGAGTCACCTAATTCATCTATGATTGAGTTCATCAAGGCATCTTCCCTGAGGATATCAGAACCTTGATTCCTTTTCTCATTTATTACAACATTTTTCCGTTCTTTTGATATCTTTCTTTTATTATATATATATATATATATATAGATATATATATATATATATATATATATTATATATATATATATATATATATATATATATATATATATATATATATATATATATATATATATATATATATATATATTATATATATATATATATATATATATATATATATATATACGATGATGATGATGGTGGTTACCGTCCACTGAGACCAAATTGGTCTATCGGACCTATAATTTTGTCTAGCTCCTCATCTTTCTTGGCGAGATTGGTGTTGTAGCTTTATTTTTTTTCTCTACGGTCTTCCAAATTTCTTTATCTTGCATCTCCTTCATCTCTTCTGATTCTTGGGACATTGGTGTCTTAGCTTCATGATCTATTTTTTTCGTCCTTTTGAAGCTAGTCGTAGAAGAAGTTTGGTCTAGGAGATCTGATTTGCCATTAAATGGAGATTTATTTTTTGCAGTATTCGAACCCTCATAACTTGAGGGTTTGTCGAGTTCACTCTTTTGTTGTTGGGCGGGGCTTTCCCCCTGCTTATCTTGAGAGTTGTTTATTTCTTGCCTGATTTCTTGTGATTTAGAGTTTTCTCAAGAGTATTCTTCTTTGATGATAGTGTAGTGTTCCTTTTGTCCTCCTTCCCACCATGTAGATCTGTGGTGATTTTTTCTTGTAGAATTTTTCTGGGAGGCTTTTAGGCAATTTTTTGCTAGGTGGTCTGTCTCAAAGTAAGACCGACATTTGAAGAGGACACTTTCATAACTGAGTTTCTGGTTCCACACATAGTCTTTACTTGTTAGGTGTATTTTAGCTGGGAATCTGATGCTAAAGTCCATTTCCACACAGATGCGTGCATAGGTGGTTCTGGCATATTCCTCTATCTCTGGGCACCTGCAGTAAAATTTCCCAATTGCATTTCCAATGGCTTTTAGCGAAGAGAAATTCTAGAGATGCAAGGGTAGGTTTGGCAATCTCACCCAAATTGGTGCTGAGGTTATGACTGTTGTTGAGGGATCAAATGATGGATTCCATGGCCTCATGAATAGGCCTGATATTTCCCAAAACCAAGGGCCGGAATCTAGAATACATTGTCTGCTTTCAGGGTTTTCAAAATCTACTATAAAGAAACCACTAGCACAGGGGTAGATATTAATTGCATCAGGAATTAGAGGCTTCCATACCTCCGTGATCCAACTGTGGAGAGTTGTCAGGCGTGGCCAAAAACCATTGAATCGGTAGATTAGGGCACTTTTAGAGAACTTCAAAGCCTCATCGAGTGAGGCCTGGACCACCTGGACAGTGCAAGCTGGGGCTTCACTAACGATATGGGCAGGAGCTTGCCCCCCAGAGGCAGACGGAACTGAGCCAACAATTATTTTTGCGAAGCTAGGAGCCATCTGGAGAATGCTCTCCCGCCTGCAGATCTAACCATAGAAGGCCCAATTGAGCCGCAGAACTAACCACAGAAGGAATCGGCAGACCTATGAGAGAATCCTCAGACCTGTGCGTAATCAAATCTGGAGAGCCGCAGATCTTCTTTGGGAGACCTTGGAGCACTATTATCCTTGTCAAGCCTAGCGTTCAAATGTAAGGACCAGCATTTGGCATGTAAAGCTTGAGATTTTGTAAAGCAAGGGAATGCTCCTCTTCTATGGTTCCTCCGTAGCATAGATTCCACTATGCACCTATAGATCTCCATGCACGCAGGAATCGACAAACCAACGTCCTCCACCATGCCGCCAATCTGAGGCACGCTTCCACTGCAGGTCTTCGACCACCAGTAGCCACAATCGGAGGGTGCAACTCAGCTCAGCTCCGGCCTCCACACAAGCTCTTGGTGCATTAACATGGCCTTCGATACATCGGCGACGAGAATGACAGGCCACGGTTCTCTCAACGGCCCACAGTTCTACCATAAAAGCGAGAGCTGCAGATCTGGAGAGCCGTAGAGCCGCAGATCTAGATGATGATGAGCCGTAGAGCAGTAGAGCATAGAAAGAGTTGCAGATTTGCCAAAAATGAAAAGAAAATCAAAGCTGGGTTTGATGATGAAACTGTTCCCTTCATTCCACGTAACAAGCTCTCGGTGCGTTACCCTGGCCTTCGATACACTACCAGAAAAGCGAGAGCCGCAGATGTGGAGAGCTGCTCTATATCTCAATAGAGCCATAGATCTAGAGTCTTTGCCGCAGATCTCGAGTGCTGCAGAGCCGCAAATTTGTTCATATTCAATAAAATTTCATCATCTTGCAGAGGAACAAGTGGAATCATGTTCTAGTATATACCTTCGTACACACACACATTATCTAGTATATACCTTCGTATATAGGCATATATGTATTAATGAAAAATCCTAGAATTTTAGGACATACAATGTACTTATTATTGTAAGTGTATCATAATATTTAGCAACATTTCTATATATAGGTAAGATTAATATTTTGTTTACTATCAACTATTGTTCTTTACCAAGAGACCCCACTGTTTCTTTAACAAACAATGGTTACCTCTGTGAGACTGTTTGGTATAGGGTCTCACTGTGATGTTTCAGGGTTTGTAATGGTTACCCATATCAAACATATTTACACAATAATAACTCTACCCTTCCTTGTATACAACAAAATATATGTACACTGAAACCCCTCATTTACTTTTTTTTTGTAAATGGAAAATAACCAAAATTCTTCATTATTTCTCTTAACACAGTTAAGATTATACGTTGCAGATATTTCTAGTTAATTTTCTAGAAATAAATTAAACATCGAGTAACCTTTCTAGAAAGAAGATAAACACACAGTAGTCTTTCCAGTAAGAAAATACAGAGTAATATTTCCATAATTTCACTTATCTACCTCTTTCTAAACTATGTTTTTAGTAGAAAAGATGGCTCCACCTAACCTTGAGGTTGGTAATTGTAGGTTTTAACCCCATACATAAATTACCTACATACAAATTCTAAAACATATAAAATAAAAATGTGAGAGCATAACACATCAAACACATATACACAAAGATTTTCCCCTGGATCCCAAAACCGGGACTACCAGCTTGATTTTTCATTATGTTCCTTTCAATGTTACAATACATATTTATACATGCCGAAGCATCCAATACCATGGACTGAAAACCATCATGTCCAAAACCATGGACCGAAAACCATCGCGTCCAAAAAACATGTGCGAAAATCATGCACAAAACCATAGGTGGGTCTGCCCAACCTAACAGAGGGTCCAAAACCAAAAATTTTCGGGGCGCTACCTCGAACCCCATAAAGTGGGGTTATGGGTACCCCTTAAACCCCCTGTGATCTTCCCCCTCTCTAACCCCCAGTTAACTATATGAGCTAGTCGTGGAAAAAATATAACAGAACCCAACATTCTCCAACTTGTTGTTTTCTTTCGACAAGGGGCCACAAGAGAGCTTAGTCATTTATCCAGCCCTGCAATGCCCATTGTTTCTCTACACCAAGAGAACTTCTCAAATCTCATAGATTTTGTCAATGCATCTGCAGTATTCTTCAAAGTGTCCACATTTACCAGCAACACCTTTTTGTCTTCTATCACATCCCTCACAAAGTGATATTAAACATCAATGTGCTTTGTCTTTGAATGATATAAGGGGTTCTTTGCCAAGAAAATTGCACTTTGGCTGTCACAGTCTATCCTTATAGCTTCATGTACTAACCCCATACTTGAACAAAATATCTTCAACCAAACTGCTTCCTTGCTTGCATGAGTGGTTGCCATGTATTCTACCTCTGCAATCGATAGTGCCACTACAGATTATTTCTTACTCATCCAACTGACTGCACCTCCAAATAGGTTAAACACATACCCACTTGTAGATCTTCTTTGAACCAGATCTCCAGCCCAGTCTACATCAACAAAGCCACAAATATCCAACACTCTGTCCAACCCTAGTCTTCCTTGGTAACACAAACCATAATCACTAGTGCCACGCAAATACTTGAAAACTGGCTTCACTGCTGTTCCATGCTCGTTTCCTGGTTTTGACATAAACCTGCTCAATACTCCGACTACATGTGCAATGTCTGGTCTAGTATAGACCATTGCATACATCAAGCTATTGACTGCACTTGCATATGGAACATGGGACATGTCCTCTTCCTCTTCTTGTGTCTTGGGACATTGTTCAGCAGATAACCTCACACCTACAGGAATAGGAACCTTCACCGGTTTACATCTTGCATATTAAACCTGCAATATTGTTCGACATACTTCTCTAGTTTAACAGAGCTTCCTCTTTGCCCGATTCTCTTTTATTCATGACAAAATAGTTTGTAGAACCAAGACCTTTTATTCGATTTGGAAGACCAATTGGGTCTTCATCCTAGTAATTCTTTGTCATTTCCCCCAGCAACATTCATCCACATACAGACCAGATTCATAATACGGTCACCAATTATTTTAAATACACACAATGATCTGTTTTGTTCTCGTGAAGCCAGTCCGTATAAATGTATCAAATTTCTGATACCACATCCTTGGTGACTGTTTTAGCCCATACAGAGACTTCTTTAACTTGCATACCAATTCTTTCTTACCCTTCACCACAAAGCCTTCAGGTTGCTTCATGTAGATTTCCTCTTCGAGATCCCCATGAAGAAATGTTGTCTTTACATCCATCTGTTCCACCTCAAAATCAAAAGTAGCAACAACAGATAAAATTAATCTAATAGAGGTTACCTTGGCAACAGGAGAAAAAATATCACCAAAATCAATTCCTAGCACCTGGGAATAACCTTTTTTTACCAACAGAGCTTTGTATTTCTCCACTTTTCCTTCTGTCTTTGTCTTCTTTTTGAACACCTATTTTCTGCCAATGGGTTTCCTTCCAGCCGGCAACTCCACCAGATCCCAAGGCTCATTTTTATGTAAAGATGCCATTTCATCAACCATGGCCTCTTTCCAGAGTTTACCATCCTCTGAATCCACTGCTTCCTTCACAGTTTTGGGATCATCATTAGTAACAGACAAAGCAAAATCTGAACAGAAAGAAGATGGATTATACCTTTCTGGCTGCCTTCTTTCTCGAACTGATCTTCTCACAACCAAAGTTTGTGGCTCTTTATCTTCTGATTCCTCCTATGTTGTAGAGTCTGATTCTTCCTCCTTTAGCTCAAACTCTATCTTCTCAGGTTCCTTTGGTTGGATTTCATGTTTAATAACATCTTTCGCCTCTCTGAACACCACATCTTGGCTGTACACAACCCTTGTTACTGGGTTCCAAATATTATAACCCTTTAAACCATCCTTATACCCAATAAAGATGCACTTTTCAAATTTACTATCCAACTTGGTTCTTTTCTCCTTTGGAACATGTACATATGCATCACATCCAAATACCCTCAGATGTGAAAGAGAGGGTTTCTTACCAGTCCATACTTCTTGTGGAGTCTTATCCTCCAACGCTGATGAAGGTGACCTGTTGACCAAGTAACATGCAGTATCCACCGCCTCTGCCCAGAATTCCTGTCCTAAACCAGCACCACTGAGCATGCTTCTTGCCCTTTCCATCAACGTCTTGTTCATTCTTTCTGCGACTCCATTTTGCTGAGGTGTATATGGAGTAGTCTTCTGTCGTGCTATACCACACTTCTTACAGAATTCTTCAAATTCCTTGCTGCAAAATTCTCCACCATTATCTGTCCCCAGCACCTTTATCTTCTTCTCTGTCTGATTTTCCACCAGAGCCTTAAATTCTTTAAACCTATCAAAGACTTCAGATTTCTTCTTAAGGAAATATATCCATGTATTCCTTGAGAAGTCATCTATAAATGATACATAGTACACAGACCTACCCAGTGATGGAACTTTCACAGGTCCAAACACATCACTGTGCACAAGCTCTAATATTTGTTTCGTCCTCTTACCACCAGAGAGGAAACTCACCCGATCTGCTTCCCATATACACAATTTTCACAGAAGTCAAAATCCAGAGAGCTCTTACTCATACCTTATACCATACCTTTACCATGAAGTATTCGAAAGCCCTTCTCTCCAATATGTCCAATCCTTTGATGCCACAACATGGTCTTCTCTCTAGAGACCACTATATTTCTAGCTCCACTTTCAGGAACCATAGAACTATTGCACCCATCAATAATAGTGCTACCTTGTAGCTTGTATAGAGTTCCAATACGAATTCCCTGCATCAATACCAGTGCTCCCCGAACCATTTTGCAAGTATCCTTCTCAAACACTGTTTTTACACCTGTATCATCCAGCTTGCTTACAGAAATCATATTTTTGGCTAATGCAGGAATATGTGGAACACTTGGAAGCATTCTAACCCTTCCACCTTGCAACTTCAACTTTACTTTTCCACGACCAATGATTCTAGCCTTCATGTCACCCCCAAAGAAGACATCACCACCATCATATTTCTCATACTCGCAGAACCACTCTCTATGGGGAGTGAAGTGAAAGGATGCACCTGAGTCAATCAACCATGCCTCATGATCTACATGTGTACTTGAAGAACCCAAGTACACATCCCCACCTTCATCTGAGGTGGTTTTCACCTCTGCAGAAGGAGCATCATCAGATCCCTTTCCTTTATCAGGAGCTTTAGATTTACAATCCCTTTTAAAGTGCCCTTCCTTACCGCATTTCCAACACACCACCTTTATAGGTTTTCCTGGAGATTTCGATCTCCCTCTAGATTTAGATCTCCCACTCGA
>APFE030375796.1:67497-110478 GCA_000404065.3 Pinus taeda | reverse complement strand
TTTAATTAATTAATTTAATTTATTTATTATTATTATTTTTTAATGGATTTAAGAGATAGGCTACCTAGTTACACTTCCTTGGCAACGACGCCAAAATGTTTAGTCAATTTGGTGTCCTAAATTGCTACATAAATGATCAATTCAGGTGTCGTAAACTAATGAAGTGTAGTGCACTATATGTGCTAGATAACCCTTTCTTACTTCACTATTTTCAATTTTATGTTGTTTTGGGGTTTTGTTCTTTTGACCTCCTAGAATGCTGCAATGTAATTAAAATCCTAATCTACTGCTGAAGTGGGAGTTTAAAAGTGCTTTTTAGGTCAAGTTTGGAAGTGGAGTTTCATGAAGATGAAGACAAAGTTTATTTTCTTGCTTATTGTAATGTTTTCTAAAATATGAGCTTAAAAGACTCTTAAAGTTGCTATCTACAAAATTAAAAACTTGAAAAATGGAAGTGCAACTATCTATATCAAACTAAGAATGAAGTACTAGAAATGAAACTACTACTTCTGCTGTCTATTCTATCTACAAAATTAAAGTCTAATGAACTACTGCAATTAAACTAAAGGAAAAAGTAAAACTTGAAACTGATTTTAAACTAATGATCATTTAGTAATCTCATCCATAAACATAATACTTCGACAATTAACTTGAAAATCAGTCATCAGCTAAAGGCTCCAGAAATATCATCTTATAGCATGAGAAAATGACATTAGACTATCTAACTCTACACTAATGAACAACAAGTAAACTCATTTATAAGCACAATACGTTGCCAATTAGCTTGAATTCATCAACTAAAGGCTCCAGAAATACCAGCTTATAACATGAGAAAATGACATTAAAAACTATCTAGCTCTAAACTAATAAATAGTAAGTAAACTCATTTATAAACATAATACTTCGCCAATTAGCTTGAATTCATCAAGTAAAGGCTCTGGAAATATCATCTTATAACATGAGTGACTATATTAAGAAAGAGAAGGTACTGAACAACAAGTAAATCTCATTCATAAACTCCATATTTTGCCAATTAGCTCTGAGGGTAAACTATCAACTAAAGGCTACGGAAACATGTACTTATGTAATGAGTGTCTATCCTATTGAGCAAAAACATAAAATGACTTGAACTTGGAAACTAAAGAACAACAGAAGAAGTGAGTCCCAAAAATGCTACTTGATGCAAGTTTAGAATTACAACTAAGAAGCTCGAGCATAAACAAATTTAAAGACCTAATGCTACTCTAAAATGCATCTATCAGGGTTAGTAAAAAAAAACAAGTGACGAGCTGCAATACATATACAATGTTAAAATGTTTATGAACATTAAAAAAACACAAGCAATATATACTTGAACGAAAGAAAATACAAATGGAAATATATAGAAATGAAAAAGAAACCTCACCGAAGCAGGGGCCCTCTGCACAAACTTAGATTATCAATGCAAATCAACTTCACACTCTCAGGCAACCATATATGAAAACAAAGTTTTTATATTATGAAAAAAAATAACTGTGTGTCTCTTGATTACAAATGGAAATCACACTATTTCAACAGTAAAAACATTAACTTGTCTGCATTCCAAACGCTTGAATTTATAGGAGAAATTCATAACTATTTCTAAGAGGAAATTCTTCTACGGTAGACACGTGAGTAGGTCATGCATCTGAGGATTTAGTATTCTGGTTGGCATAAACAATAAATCTCTGTATAGTGGGTGTTGGATTTGGTTATGCAGGTGGCAAAACAAATCCTCAGGTTCAGGAAAAGGCCTCAGACTCAATTGTGTGCCAAAACAGAGTTCTAACTACTGTAGAACTTCTCCGTTGACTCCCCTTTGACCGAGGTCTTTTCCCTCGAATCTGATCAAATGAATAGGACCCAATCCATGTGTTGACATTTCCTGAGATACCCATGTGGCTCGTTCCTCTTCTCGACACCTGTAACCTGCAAAAGTATGATGATGGCTGCATAATTGCCAGTTACCTGCGGAAAGTGGCTACATTCCATAGCTGAGAAACAAAACCTTATCCAAATAGCACACATAATAATATAATTTGAAAATCACTAAAATTTACTCTTGGAATCAACATGTAATGACTTTTCATGGCTTAGGATGCACTTGTATGGGAAAACATAGGAAGAAGGGTGAAGAAAATTCTTGAAAAAGAGGTAGTTTTGGGGCTCAACAGAAAGTTCAGTTAATCAGACACCTTTAGTTAAAGCTATTTCATGCCTTGATGAATCGTTACTAGAAGAACTTGAATTTGATGAGTCATTTGATCTTTCGTTATTTAGAACAAAATCTGAAAGTGCACTTAGTGAAACTGTTCTAGATCCTGAATTCGTTGTAGGCCTTGAAGTTCAACAGGCCAACAAATCCATTGATGAGTACATTCTAAAATCTCCATAGTCATCTGTTAATACTTCCACAGCCCCTGAGCTTTCTGAACAATCTTCCATCACTTTAAGTTCACCATTGTTTCCATAAACTTCATCAATAATACCTTTCGAAGTCCATTCTTCACCACCATTTGTACCTACTCTTCCTCACCAACTTATCATATCCCATTCACCACCTACTAGTCTTGGTTCTTCATCCATTCTTCATCCACATCTTAACCCCTCCCAGCCTACAACCATGGAAAACAGATATGCTCCTCTTATTTTACCTTCCCCACTTGGTGCTATGCTAGCAGAATACTAGAGCAAAATTGTTCAATTTGATGGCATCAGACACTACACTGCACAACACCATGTCAATAAGATGAAAAAATTACTTTGAACTACATGAAATTGATATTGTGGATGTTCAAATGAGACTATTTGCTCAGACTTTAGTTGGTGATGTTAGGAAATAGTTTAGAGCATTTCCTGATAATAGTATTGATAGTTTAGAAGCATTTCATCAACAATTTTTAAACAGATGGGAAAATAAGAAGAATCCCCTACAAATCCTTTCAGAATATGAAAATATTAGAAGGGGACCTAATGAAACTATTCAATATTATTGTACTAGATTTAACGGTATATATAACGCAATCCCAGTTAATCTTAGACCCCCACCTGACTTAGCCTTAATAAAATTCCTTGATGGTTTTGACACAGATATGTCATTCCAACTTAGGGAAATAAACTCCCCAACATTAGAAGAAATGAAAAGTGTAGCTGTTAGTGTTGAAGCTAATTTGTTAGCTAAAAGAGCTAGAGTTAGAAATGAAAAGAGGGGAACTTCTAAAGATGAAGCTTCACCATCTGACATCAAAATAGATAGTTTAGCCAAAAGTATGGAAAGACTAATGGATAGAATAGATAACATAGAAAGGAAACCCCAATGGGATAATCAACAAGCACCTCCAATTAGAAACTCGAACTTTAGGAAAAACCAAAACCAAAACACTGGAAAAAATGGACTTGATCAGAATATTAGGCCTCCTTTTCAAGAAAATTATGCAGAAACATCTCAATCAGAAGATCCAGAACAAGATACATAGATTAACCTGATGGGAATAGACGATGAGGATACTATTTTTCTAACCCAAGATGAGCAGGAACTGCATATGCTGCAACAATTGCAAATTCAGTCTGGAGAGTCATTTGATTATAAACAAGGATATGATTATGCCATCTTTGAAGTGCATGAACAATATAACCTAAGGAGTAAAAAGAACTCTGATATCCTCGACCAAAACAAGAAAACAATGCCAAATCAACCCAAGAAAATCAAATAAGCCCCGTTTCTAAAATCCTCCAGATTCTCCCCAGACAGAACCATAATCCTTCTGGCCACACCATTGTGGATATAACCCCTAATCTACCTTCCGATGATCAACCATCCACTTCGATTCCCCCTAAAGAACTAGTGGACAAAACTCAAAACACCAGATCCAAAAATCCACAAAAAGAGGTCCCCAATAAAGGAAAAGAAGACCACCCTACTCAAATCCCTGCTGTGAAAATTCAAAACCCTCAAACAGAAAAAGCCCCTTTGCCATTCAATTTGGGAGCAGAGGTGGCTAAGCTAAAGATTTCAGTCCCTTTAATAGCACTAATCAAGAATGAAAATTACAAATCACAGATAAACTAGACCTTAAACATTATTGAAGATGAGGATTCTGTTAACCTGTTTGATGACCAACCATAACTCATATTTGGCCTAGATGTTAATGACAAACCACTAGAAGGAGGAGTTCCACCTTTTTACATCAGCCTTAGTGTCCATGACAAAATTCTACATAGTGCAATGTTGGATTCTGGGGCCTCTCACAACTTAATTCCCAAATCAACATTGGAGAAATTAAACCTAGACATTACAAGGCCTTACAAGGACTTATTCTCATTTGACTCAAGTCAAGTAAAGTGTCTAGGATTGATTAAAGATTTGTGTGTTACTTTAGTCCAATATCTTGCCAAAAGCATCCTTATGGATATTGTAGTGGCTGATATCCCACCAAAGTATGGCATGCTATTATGCAGATCATGGGGAGCCAAAATTCAGGGATCCTTACAACTAGATATGTCATATGCAACAATTTCTGTTTTTGGACAACCTAAGAAGATGTATCGAGAAAATTTAATGAAGTACATGGTAAGTAGCAAGGATTAGCCTCAAAACTTTCCTATCTACTCCATACATTCAAACATTGATTCCTTTATCCTGTATAATGCTGATCAAACACAAGAAACTCCTTTAGACAATATTGATATAAAACCAAAGGAAATTGTAGTTTCTACACAAATTGAAACTAATCAAACTTCAGAATTTTTCAATCAACAAAGTGGCCAAATTGCTATAAGTGATGAAAAGTTTGTTGCACCAAATAGTGAAAATTATGAGCATGAGATATTATGGCATCTTGAATTTTATGGGTCAGTCAATAAGTTTGGAGTAGGAGTAGGAGTGTGGATATATAATTTGGAGAAAAATCACTCAGAAGGCCATGCATACAGGTTGAATTTTAAATGTACTAACAATATGGCCGAGTATAAAGCATTAATTTTAGGTCTTAAACTAGTTAGGAATCTTGGAGCTAAAAGAGTTTTTGTCATGGGAGACTCTTAACTAGTTATAAAATAGATTGATGCTGTATATATGACAAAGGACCCTAGATTAAGTTGTCATAGAGGAACTATTGTAGAAATACTTAATACTTTCTTAGAAACCAAGCTTGCAGTAATCCCCAGAAAACACAATATGCAAGCCCATAGTTTAGCAATGTTTTCCAGCACTTGCAAGTTACCCTTCCAACCTAACCATCAATATATTGCTAAAGTTAGGCATAGACCTGCAATTGTAGATAATTTGAAGAATTGGCAGGTATTTTATAATGATAAATAGATAAATAAATTTTTAAATTTAGAAGAAGAGTTTGCAAATCACAACATAGATACTGATACATCCATAGATCCTGACTCTAAGGATGAGTTAGAAATTAATGAGATAGAAGGTGATAAACTTGATAGATTTAACCCAACTAAATTTACTAAATCAGATGTAGATAACTTAGAGTGAATTGAGATTGATGAAATAGTAAGTGAAGAAACTGAAGTAATTAATCTCAAGGATAACTTCTTACCAAAGGGATTAATCCCTCTGGAAGATTTATTTGATTCAAAGGATGTTCCTAGGAAACCTAAAATGGAACCAGTAAGGTCTAATATAGAGGAATGTAATATAGGCACCAGTGAAAATCCTAAACTGATCAAACTCTCAAAATCATTACCTCCCATTGAAAAAGTAAAATACGTTGATTTGTTGAAAGAATTTCAGGATGTTTTTGCTTGGAGTTATGAGGACCTAAAATCTTATGGTACCAACATCATCCAACACACAATCCCTATTAAAGAAAATAAAAAGCCTTTCAAACAAAAACTTAGAAGGATCAATCATGTCTTATTAACTTCAATTGAAAAAGAAATTCAGAGGATGTATGATGCCAAAATAATTGCACTAATCATATTTTCTAATTGGGTCTCAAACTTGGTACTGACCAGGAAGAAAACTGGTAAGATTAGACTTTGTGTGGATCTCAGAAACCTCAACAAAGCGTCACTAAAAGACAATCACCCTCTTCCCAAGATGGATCACATTTTACAAAGGGTAGTTGGATCAACCAGAATCTCATTATTGGATGGGTTGTCTGGTTACAATCAAATTTTGGTTCATCCAGAGACCAACCCAACTCTGCCTTCACTACTCCTTGGGGCACATTTCTGTATGTGAAAATTCCTTTTGGACTAATGAATGCAGGAACAAATTTCCAAAGGGCTATGAATATAGCCTTTACAAAAGAAATTCATGATTTCCTTGTGATATACCTAGATGACATTACTGTATTTTCAAAATCTAACAATCAACATTTGGATCATCTAAGGCAAGTCTTTATTAAATGCAGGAAATATGGAATCCCCTTATACCCCAAGAAATATTTGTTTGGGTTAGAAGAAGGAAATCTGTTAGGTCACATAATCTCAAAGGATTGCATAAGAATAGACCTTGCTAGAATAGAATCCATCTTGCAAATACAACACCCAAGTAACATTAGAGAATTACAAGCTTTTTTAGGAAAAATTAACTTTCTTAGAAGATTTATATCTAATCTGTCAGAATTAATTAGATCAATTAACAATATGCCAAAGAAGGATTCAATCATAAAATGGATTGTTGAGGCTAAAAAATATTTTGAAGACATTAAGCTAGCCTTGGCCAAAACACATGTGTTAATCAATCCAAAATTTGATAGAGATTTCATTTTATTTTCCTTTACTTCTGAGCACACAATAACTGCAGTTCTATTGCAAAAAAATGACCAGGGCTATGAAAAACCTATTGCTTTCTTTAGCAAAGCCCTGAGAGATTCCCCCTTAAAATACAATATAATAGAAAACAAGTCTTGGCTTTAGTCAAGGCAATTAAGGATTTCAGGTTATATGTTTTATATTCTCATATAGTGGCCTACGTTCCAAATTCAGTAGTCAAAGACATCCTAACTCAGGAATGTCCAAATTGAAAGAGGGGAAAGTGGATTGCTACTATTTTAGAGTATGATATAGAAATCAAACAAACTAAGTTAATCAAGGGCCAAGGTTTAGCCAAACTCATGGATGAATCGAACTATCAGGCCTTGGATATAAACTTTATTGCAGCAATAGATGATGGAGAGGAGATGGCGACTCCACTAATCAGCCAGGACTTTATTGAATCACCTTGGTATGCTGATATTATTTATGTTTTACAGAACTTACAAGCTCCTCCCGAATTATCTAGAACTAAAAGTAGGTTTTTAAAGATGAAATCCTTAAAATTTTGTATATTAGACAATGCTTTGTTTTGGAGAGATCATGAAGGCATTTTTCTCAATTGCTTGTTAAAAGATGAATCTGATAGAGTGTTACAAGATTTTCATGCAGGTGACTATGGAGGACACCTTTACTAGAAGACCACTGCGGATAAGATCCTTAAAGAAGGTTTCTACTGGCCTACCTTGTTTTCTGATGTCAAGAAATATGTGACCTCCTGTCACAAATGCCAAATTTTTGAGGGAAAGAAAAAGCTTTTACCTTTACCCCTCAGGCCAATCTTTGCCGAAATACATTTTCAACAATGGGGTTTGGACTTCATTGGTGAAATTCACCCACCCTCCTCTGCCCAACACAAATGTCACAACCATAAACTATTTCACAAAATGGATAGAGGCCATACCTTCGAGGCAAGCCACAGATACTGTTATCATAACCTTCCTTGAAACCAATATTCTGTCAAGATTTTGCTGTCCAACTAAGCTCATTACTGATAATGCAACAACCTTTAAATCCAAAAGAATGATAGATTTCTGTAATAAGTATCATATCACCCTAGGTCATTCTACAACCTATTACCCTCAAGGAAATGGACTGGCAGAATCCTAAAAAAAAGGCTAGTAAACATCATCAAGAAGTTACTAGAGGACAATAAGAAAACTTGGAATAAAAAGCTAGTCAATGCCTTATGGGAAGATAGATTGACCACTAAGAAATCAATTGCTACTTCTCCCTACCAACTGGTTTATGGGATGCAAGTTGACTTTCCATCCTCTTTGGGAATACCAGTAATGAAGATGCTTCAAGAATTGCAGGTTGAACCCAATAGTATCCAAAGAAGAATCAACCAAACTATTCATATTCAACAAACCAGGGAAGAAGTCTATATCATGTCTCAAGTTGTGCAGGAAAGGGTTAAAAAGATTTTTGATAAAAGAACCAAGGCTGAAGATTTCTACCTTGGTGACAAGGTGCTTAAGTGGGATTCAAGAAGGGAAGACAAAGATAAACATGGGAAATTTGATTTCCTATGGAAAGGCCCATATGTCATTTATTCCTTCAGAGGTAATAATGCTTTCTTCCTAAGAGGAATGGATGGCACAGAAGCAGAAGATGGACCAGTGAATGGTCGAATGCTCAAACACTATTTTGAACCTAACTACTGATTTTTATTTCCCATTGCACATATTTTATTTTCAAAAGTCTTGTTGGATTGGATGGCGATTTTTGAAGTTGAAGCCCGAAGAGAAGGCCCTAAGCTTTAAAAGATCTACTATCATAAGTATCAATAATGCAGAGGCATAGAGGAAAAGTCTGCAAGGAAACATCAACAACAATTCAGAGACTACTAATCTAGAAAGTTCTTGACATTTCACTAGAAAATGCCATCCCCAATTGGAGCCACTGTTAGGTTCCTATACCAATAGGAGTCATAATTTTGAATGACTAAGGTTAAGCCTTGTAATATTGTACATACCTTTGATTTCTGTGAATGTTTTCTAATATTAAAAAAAATTTAAAAAATTTAAAGAGGGTATGTCCTAAAAGAATAATCAAAGGACAAAAGAATAAGAAAAGTTCAAAAAAGGAAGATATATGAACCCCAAAAGACAAAAAGAGACCATGAAAGTGTGCAAGTCAAAATGCCACTACTATTTACCTTTATGCATAATAATGATTATGTGCAGCTTGTAATTCATGCCACAATCCATGATAGTCAAATTGTTTGAACTGGCTATTTCATGTTTTAAATTTTATGTTTATAGTTAGAGAATAAAATCTGACGAAACAATGTAATCTTGGCAGATCATTAGATAGGTAGAGTAAATAAAAGGAGCTCATCAGTTTAATCTGAGCCCTTGGATGATATAAGGTTAGAATTAGATAGTTTACTTTGTAAAGAAAAGAAAAATATTGATAGGGGTTTGCTAGCCTAAATGCATCCAAATAAAGTGAAGAAAAAATGGTAGGATGAGTAAATGGGTAAGTAGTAGAAAGGTTGCAGAAATATCATGTGATTACATAAAGGCACTTATGTCATTTTTTTAAATGCATCTTTCAAATGAGCATAAGCAGTAAACAAAGCAAAGACAATGGTTCACAATATGGTTTATTTAACATCCCCTCATTCATTCCACCCCTTTACTTCACTAATTTCCCATAGATAAGTTCTAATGCTTAAAATCCTTTAAGTCAAAGGGGCTCAGAGCATTTCTTTGACTTTTGGAGGGACCATACCCTCGGCTTGATGACTTATGGGCATAAGTGCTAGAATCCCCTTCATAAAAAATTCCTCCCCCTTCATTTCCCTAATAAAACTACACTTTCCTATAGTAGACACTTTTTATCTAGGAAAAGTGGGAACCCCCTTGTAAAAACCATTTCACACAAAAACCCACCAAAAGTTTTTATCCTAAGTGTAAATAAAAATGCACAATTGCATACAGTTTACCCCTTTTTTACTTAGGAAAACCCATTCCGCCATCACTTTCATATTAATTAAACTAACTCTATTATATAAATTCCACGAAAACCATTAAGCCTGTATTAAGTTAAAACCCTATATAGAATATCCCAACCCCTTAGTTTTAAATAAAAACTAATATAAATTACCCCTTATCCTGATGTAATTTCACTTAATTTACCTAACCCTGGTAAAATTTAAGGTAATCCCGCGTCGGCCTTGCCCGACTCCCTAATCCCTCATTAAAGCTCGACCAGATCACTTAACCCTGGATTAGTCCCTAAACTAATCCCGAAACCACCACAATTAAATCCTCGAGCCCCCCATCAATTCCTGTCATTTCCCACCGCGCAGCTTTGCCCCTTGATCATTTTTTATCATCCCTTCCCCACATCCAACAACCTATAATCATATCGGTCTTGCCTGATGACTGAACAATAGCCGCCCGATAAAGTGGTTTTCCTCCCGACCCTCGATGCTACATGTCAAATGATGTATGGAATCAGGTGACCCCTCCTGAATACCGCCCGCACCACAAAAGCAGTGCGATGGCCCTCCAAAACCACTTCCCCCATTTAATCAAAAAACCATCACTATTCATTCGAAAGTGAACTTGCTAAAAATTAACCATTTTCCCTATAAAATACCACGAAGCCCTCTTTTACCATTTTCACGCATTCTCCATGTAAATTCTAAAAAAACATTGCCAACCACTACAAACTCCGAATTGACCCACAAACTTCCAATTCCACTCCAGAAGGCACTGCAGACAACCAGCCAACCTTTTCAGACCGTACCAAGACTATGCCAACCACTGCAGCTGCCGTGAAACACCATTTTCAGAGCCAATTTGCCCATTTCTAGGTATTTCACCACAAAATTACCTCTTACCACTACAAATTTCAAGACCTTTAGCCTGTGCAATATTTTAAATTAAGAAATTAAGTAAAAATACTATGAATTAAAGGAATCACTTGCTTAAACCCTCTTAAAAATCCCAAAAACCTTTGCTGAAACTCCTAGAGCATAATTCAAATCCACAAGAATTGAATTATGGCTGTCCCTATCACCATCGACATAAGACCCATTACCACTCCCCATTTGGACCTTGACCACCTTCCCTTGACTGACAGGGACTTCCAAATGAAAGATACCATTGCCCTAGAGCCCTTGCTCAAATTGCGTTGTCAAAGTAGGGACAGATACCTCAACCATGCTGATGAGATTGGCCTTTGGGAGTCAAATTTGCCCAAATACCAGTTCCCCCAAGTTCACATCTTTTCAGAGATTGTTCATATGTTCTATACATGCTACGTTCCCAGCCATATAACCTAATGTCTCATGACCAAAAGGTTCTTTTCATTATCACAAGTGAGTCCATTAATGAAATGCTGCAGTTCCAACCAGGGCCAAACCTAACTCCACTCTCAATTGGAGACCTGTTGGACTAGTATCCCAAGCTTATCCCTACAAAATTGTCCCAGTTGTTTCAAACCTTCATTAGGGAGGAAAAACACATCCCTAAGGACCCCCTTCCATATGTATTAGTGATTTTCTCTCCATGGGGCCATAACATTGTAGTTATTATATCATGTGTGTTAGGTTACACAAGTGAATACATTGATGAAATTATCCTTTCTTTCATGTCCATATATACCCCAGGGTAGCCTCCTACAATCATATATGACTTTTCCAGTTTCATAACTGATGGGATGCATGAGAAATTCACAAGAATGGGAAATGGGAGAGTATTCAAATACTCCTCTGTTTTGTACCATCTATTTTTGTATTATTAATCAAAGAAGTTTCCCTTTACTATCCAGAATCTTGACACTAGGAGCCAGCCCAAATCTGTCATCTTTTGGACCCCACTTTTCCATGAGTTTAGATCACCTTATACATTCTCTGACTTAATAGACGCTTTTGTGCATCCAATCATGACTATGCTCACTGTGAATCCTCCACCTAGGATAAGCCCAGAGATAAAGAGAGTCCTCCAGATTTCTAAGCAAACCAAAGTGGGTGATTGGTACCTTTACCAAAACCACATAGAAATCAGAATATATGGTTACCTACTTGCACCATATAGGTTGCCAAGATACCTCCCCATGAGGTTGTTTGCCTTAGAATATTACAGACAGATCATCAATGAAGATGAGGTCAAATTTGTCAATGCCAAGAAGAAGGCCAATTTCAAAATCAAAGATCAGTTAGGTCCCTTCATATGCAATTCCAGAGAGGCAGGGAAAGAAGTAGACCTAATCCTGTAGAGAGTGAAATTCCAAAGGAGCTTTGTATGGATATATGACCCTTTGGAATTCATTACCAAGAAAAGGCAAAAGGTCAAGCTAGGACCTTTCATCCACCACCCCATACCAGAAATAGAGGCATATGCAAATCAAATAGAATGGGTGGAAAATTCTTTAGTAGACAGAGACAACACAAGGGTAGATGTAGAAAATGCTCTGATTGAGTTGGAAAAACAGCTTGATGAAAGCAGTTTCCTACAGGTACTAGAAGAACAAGTAAGAGTCATGAACACCCCTCTAGTCATGCAAACTCCTCATAATGAGGAGAAGATTCTAAAAAGAAACAAAGAGGGAGCTTCCACTTCAGGAATGGGCACCTCTGATCTACAATAGGAAACAAGTCACAACAAAAGGCAAAGGATTAATCCAACCTCTGAATAGGAATACAGAGAAGGATCAGCACAGGTTACTAACACAAAGGTAGAAAGAAGTAGGCCTGCTACTCCATTTGAAGACATACAGGAGCCTTCCACATCACAGACTCAGTTGTTGGAAAGGCAGCTTACTGTGGAAGTATCATCCTTCAGTAGGCCTGCTGATAAAGACCAAGACATAAAAGATAGGTACAAGGAAATCAAAGCAAGAAATGAGAGGCTTAAGGCCCAAACATATGCTCAATACCTAAAGCTGACTCCCACAAATAAAATAAGACTAATGTCAGCCTTTAACATTAAAGAGGGAAAGTTGTAGATGTCTTTCATCAAACCTACAACACAACAGTCCAAGACAACATCTGATTTCAAAAGGGTTGATTTTGAAGTGTTGGCAAGGGATATTCATCCCATAGACCAAATTGAACTGCATAAATAGGCTAGAGAGATGATATACTCCACCCTAACATGTAAAGCCATAGCTGCTCATTAGCTACAAAACTCTTTGAACAACATTTCGACACAATTTCAGTTAGAGAAGGCCTCCTCACAAGCCAAGGATACCAGGATCAAGTCCTTAGAGGAATTAGTGATTGAATTGGGACATGATCCCAAGGATATTAAAGCTACTGAGTAGCTTATAAAGAAGAAAAATGATGATATTGCTGCAATTAAGAGGCAATTAAAAATACCACAGCTGCAACATCCTCAAACTCTAGAAGTCTTAGAGAACCAAACCAGACATGAGGAGTTGATGGAATTGGTCTTAAAGCTTAATGATCAATTAAAGGAGACAGAAAAGGAGTTAGACACTTTAATTCAATGGAAGCAAGGCAACTTGTCCACAACTTCTAAGGATGTCATCCCAATAGAATCTATAAAAGCCCCTTCTACACTGGAAGCTTCACTGGCACCAATAGCTCCACCTGCCATAGTTTTGCTAGTAACAACAGAATCTACAACAACAGGTGCATCAGGTGAGAAAGAAGCATAATTAGTTAAAGCCATGGAAGAGATGTCTATGCAGGCTACAAAAATGAATAGGCTAAGAGAAAAGGTGGCAAGTTTGGAAACTGATTGCAAAGTTACTAAACTTAAGCAAAAGGAAGAGGCACAAAAGGCCCAAAGAATGAGTGAAAGAATCAAAGTCTTAGAGAAAGCTTTAACACAGGAGAAACCCCTTGGGCAAACCAAGGAAATGTTGTGGGCCAATATCATTGACTCCATCAAGGATATTTGGCCATCTATTCAAGTTATTTTTGAGCAAACAAAACTGATAAAGATAGCGACAGAAGCTATCCAGAAAGTAAAGGAGGAGTTGGGAGATAAGCCTGGGGATGCCAATAGACTCATCCACTTCCTCAACAACACGAATAGGTATGAAATCCAATAAATCAATATATAAGACAAGACTAAAACCATCTTGGAAATAAGGAAGGTCCTTTCCAAAAGAAACCTGATGCTAAACCTAGAAGAAAAGTGCCATAACATGCAGGTGGCCATTGATAGATTCATGTCCAAATTCCAAATTTTGAGGGAGAAAGGATTGCATAGTCCATTAGTCATCAATGATAAACTTATGACACAGGTGGACTATGATAATAGACTCAGACAGTTGGCTAAGGAACAAGCAAGCACTTCATCCATAAAAGCATTGCCAACAGGCAAAGTTTTGTACAACACATTTGAGAACTTGTTTTTTCTTGAGCATGAGATAAAACACTTATTCCTCACCAAGCCCAATATTTCCAAGTATACTGTGATAAATTTACAACAAAATGTTACTGAACAGTAAAAATGAGAGCAGCTAGGTAAACAGATGAAAAGAGGGCAACATCGTCAAAGAGTAGCAGGGTTAAATAGTATCAAGTGAAAGATCAAAATTGAAGAAGATTCAAGCGTAAAAAGACTACAACTGCAAGCTAGCATAAAGGGTTACAAATCCAACCATAAAAGCCAGCAGTACCACAATAAAAGGGACAACATGAAGCAATTCAATAGTTGTCTCTATCTTCTTGCAAGAAGATACTTGTATTTCCTAAAATAAATATCAAGTTTGTTTTGAGATATTTTGTAATAGTTTTTGTATAAATACTTCACCATTCAAAGTATGTAGGGTGAATTCTTAGACATTTTTATAGACTTTCTTGATAAAATACTGTAAGCTATTGTATCAGTGTTTGGACCAGCAAGCTGGATTAATGAATAAAGACAAGACATTTCACTGGATTCATGTGTAGTGTGAAGTACAAACAAATATTTTCTCTTGTGTTGTTATTTTTCTTTAAAAAGTTTTCCACAATCTTTAATGTATATGTAATCTGAATGCTATAATATGGAAAGATATCTCAGAATTTGCTTCATTGCACTTTGTTTTAACTATTATGCATTTTAATGTTTTCTGCTAATTATCTAAGTTAAGGAATTCTTGATTTCTCCTTAGTTTGTGTAGTTTCCCTCTGATCTATAGTAAAGGATTCTTAATTGCCATTTTCTCATGATTAACCTCTGTTCCTCATCTTAATTCCGGTTTGAGAATTCTTAGGTTCTCTCTCACCCTGGTCAAGATCATTTCATCCATTCAAGCCAAAGACCTGCACTTTACTCTGCTAGCTTTCCCTTTGAACACTCCCTTTAATGAGTTAATTCCATTTCTGCTGCCCTTCTTTGACTCCATATTAGAATGGTCCAAAGACATTAGTCTATCCATCTATTTTAAGGATTCCACCATCTAACGTCCAATACAAATCAAAACCCCCTGAACCTTCATAACTAGCCTAAAATCCCAACAAACAAAGCTAAATCATATAGAGAGAGCCTCTCTGAGTCATAGGTTGGCTAAAGCCTATACATAAAAGATTGGTTTGTGGTTACCTCGGTCCTTTCCTTCTTCTGATAACTTCTAGGGAAAAATTCTGAGTGATAACACTCCCAAAGGAATCGAATCCCCTTTGCAAATATTTCAGCGTTGTCACAAATCAATGCCAGAATTCGATTTTTGCATGAATTGATAAATTCAAACTTCAATTGTTGAAACACCCTTACTTTTCAACATAGTCGCCCTACCTCTAATGGATCTTGAATCAATAGAAGAGGGCGATTTCTAATTATTGTTTTGACCACATCTTGGTCACAATTTATTGACGGACATACTCTTTGCCAACACTCAACCCTAGAATTCAATTCAAAATTTTAACTACAATATTGTCCAATTAAGTGTAATGGTTATATAACCATGTAGAGAACTATACTTGTACCATACACATCGAATCCATTCTTTAAATAACATTTTGAACCCTAATATGGAATCTAACAATACAAAGCAAATAAACTCAATTTGGCATCAATGCCCTGTTTTGACGCAGGTTTTCAACAAGCCTTCCACAATTCGACTCCCCAATTCAATACCCCTTGTCAGGCTTTAATCTAGCAACACAACACCAATTGAATATTATTAAATAAAACAAATAATAATTTCAAGAATATGAGATGGGCTCATGGCACATACCCATAGTGGGTGGAGATGACTTTGAGACCCCAAGAATCTGGCTATGTATTACAAGACCTAAACAGATTGAGCTTGAAAAGTGCAACAATCTTACATCTTATGAAACGAGAGCTTAGAGTTACTCGCCACTCTCAGTGCTTAAAAATACTCGTGGAGAAGCAATTGGTGCAACAAACATTCATATGAAAATGAGAGATTGTTTGAGTACTTCTGACCGAGCTTTTCAATCAAGGAATACATGGAGAGAGCATACGTTTTCCTCATCACCCCCTTCTTCTGCTTCACCATCAACAGGGTGTAGGATTCAAATAGTTCAATTGCATGTGGATCGCCCAGTTGAGAAGGGAAGAAATTAATTTTGTCTACTCCGTGCAACTTTGTTATATGAAATTTTGGTCTAACCTTAACCTTTTATAACATATGCTAGCTCTAATGCATTCATGTTAGAAAAAATAAAATAAATTTATTTAGTAGGTACAAAAACACCTATATGAAACCAATCAAACTTAAGGATTAGCTTAGATCAAATAGTTCATGGTACAATGACTTTTTCCTCCTTCACGACTTTCAACGGGTCTCCACACAATTTCCTTTCACTCTTTCGCTAGGATCAAACAACTCATGGCACAATGGCTTGATCCAATCGGCTTCACATACCTGACAACATTTAACTTCTTTGAAAGTGATGACCATCACACTCACCCCCGAAGCATCTATGTCGTTCCTAAACTCATCCAATGCTCTTGGCACTAACTCAATATGGCTCAGATCTCCTCTTATTTGCAGGGATAAAATCACACTTTATCTCATAACTACAACTCCATATGCATGAACCCACGACTCTCTTATAAATTCTGGATAGATGGCTAGATCACTCCTTTATGTTGCCACATAGATTATTTCTCTCCAATGCTGGAAGATCACACACATGCTTCATTGTAGATGATATTGCATTCTTTCAATTTCATGCAGTGTTACCAGGAAAACTAGTGTCCATTCAGAGCTGTTAGTCCCACTAAGACAGGTAGCTATCTTAGAAACAAACAAACTAAAATTACTTGTGTTTTCCTTTATGACAGATAGATGAGAGAGAAGCAGAGAGTACCAACCTTAGTCTTTAGTTTGGCTCCTTGCTTGTTTCCTCCCTCCTTTGACAGAGCTTCGCCACTCCTTCTTTACTTGTCCCGCTTCAAAGAACACCTGTAGAGTCAAAGCAGCATAATACCATCAAAGCATAGAGATCTATAACCATAAACAATATAGGATTAGATGTATATTAACCATACAAATGCATATATCAAAACAAGATTCAGAGATATACAAGAATATGGAGGAAAACTTAAATAGCTTTATTGATAGAATTAGTAGAAGAGAGGATTACAACCCATTGGTCTAACCCAGCGCCATCCTCCCAGCATGAAAGCCCTCTTCACCTCATGAAAAGCTAGATCACCCAACACTATGATGTTTCACAGAGAAACCAACAATACTTCCTTACAAAATACCAAATTCCAACCTTTGGATCTCTAGGATGAGGGATCCAAATATAGATATTTGCAGGTGGGCGAGTCATATTTTGGGATTTTGATTGGTGTCATTTCTATGATAGTTCTTGGTTCCACTTGGAGATTTCACGATCTCTTACTCATCCCTAGGCGAATTTAGAGAGGAAGTGTCAAATGGGCAGTTTCTAGAAGATTCTCTGGGTTTCCACCTAGCCAACTGCCTCTGCCATTTGTTTGCTCTTGCTCAGCGTACCCTACAGAAGGGATTTTCAGTATGCATCAAACTTTTTGCATGTAGCAGGTGAGATGCATCGCACCCTTAGCATTGAGCAGTCTGTATGGTCTAGTTTTGACCAGTTCTAAGTAGTTTTTTAGGGAGAAATTCTGGGAGATGATGTAATTAGTGGACCTTGTTCCTTTAGGGTATGAAACAACACTTTTAGGGCCTTAGAAGCCCTTGGTTTATGTTCATATGAGATTGGGGTTGCAGTGCCCAAATATGTCTATAACAGTTGCCCCCTAAAGCATGAGGTCGTAAATCTTCTGATGTCAGGTGAAATGCTTATCATGAGGATTTGAGGTTTTTCGAACTGGAAGGTGACTTGTAATAAGATACAATACATAACATTATCTTCATAATATTTTCATGATCTAGCTGAGGCAGGCATTCCCATGCTCAGCTTTATAAATTCATTTTCATGTACATAAGACAGACAACCGTTTGTGTGACAGACTGATGATAATGGTAGAGCCATCATCCTTTGGCTTGGATGATTATCTGTGCAGCTATGATGTACATTTGATGTCTTTATTTTCCTGAATATATCACAACCCAAAAGGATGAAACTAGATCTGGGGTCTTCAAACTCGTTCAATCTTCGCCTCATGTACAAGTCGATCCATGTGAAAAGATGTTCTGATGTCGAACATGGAAAGACATCCCCTGATTACTATCCAATGATGTAAGCTATTAACAGGCGCGAGAGGAATCATCGATAATGATAGTGACCCTTAATGTACTGTAGTACAATTCACGTGGTGCGAATACATTATTCGATGTCGAACACCGTGCAAAATCTTCCGGTCGAAGGCCATTGATGTAAACCTGTCGCCGGAAGTGAGAAACTTGCCATTGAGGCATGCAAGCTTCAAAGTATTGAAAGGGTTGTTCCTAAGTCAACTTCTTGGATAATGAGTTGATGTTGACAAGAAGTGACCCGTTGTAGGAGGGCCTTAATGAATCCCACATCTACGATATGAAATGGAGCAAATGATTTTGTGGAGGTGAAAACGATCTGGTGATACAGGGTTCAGGATGGCGGTCATGAAAGAATGGAGCGTGAAGGTATTGTAGCGGATGAGGCGTAAGCTGGGGTGGTGAATTCTCTGAGCGACTTCTCTTGAACATATCGACGACACTTGACAATGGATTGGTAGCGTTAACCCCAAAAATGGATGGTACGGAGGACCAATGGTGATGTGACCGGTGAACGGAATAACCCAACTCGGCTCAATCATGGTGATGGAGTGAAAGTGTCATGTTTAAGAGCAACATTCTACCAATAAATTTCTTCAATTTTTCTTCCCAATTTTTCCCCAATCATTTCTGACCAGTACCTCTTTATTTTTGTCAAGCTTGAGGAGGATAACATATGCTTGTTCTATAATTTTCCCTTCGGGCAAACCTGTCGCTATGTTTTAGCGAGCCTAACAATAGTGAAACTCGCTCTTGTCTATAATGGACAAGTTTGTCGCTATTGTTTTTAACGAGTTTAACGACAAAGATAACTCGGTCCTTTTCAATTTTAGAGAGTTTGAAAAGAGATGGAAAAGAAACTCTAGTGATCTTTTTTGTAGTATAATCCCTTAAGTCTGAAAAAGTATAAAATGATACAAAAAGGATGACTTTTCCGATCACTTTAACGAGCCGAAAAAGACAAGCGCTCGATCTTTTTGTGTAATGATCCCTTAGGTCCAAAAAGATTAAAATCTAGAGGAGGGATGACACTTCCAATGACTTTAACGAGCCGGAGAGGCCAATTGCTCGGAAATATTTTTATATATTACGAGTCTAAAAAGAGCTTAAAAGAGACTCGTCTTTGAGGAATGAGCGATATTTTCGGGTAGTAGCTGGTTCCAGGTAAGGTTTGGAACTTTTCAATCATGGCAGTGTAAAGAAAGTGGCTAACAGAATCACTCTTCGTAGCTGTTCCTCAAAAGGGTAAACAATTAAGTGGAGGTGTATGATCGGCTAAAAAGTGGAGGTGATGGTAAGAACACGACCAAGGCTCAAAAGCTGATAGTAATGCGATCAAAAATGTTATTTACCAGAAGTGGGTTAATTTTTTAATGAGCTTAAACTTTGGGGGAACATATGCTCATAACTAGGTTTATTTTTTAACGAGCGTGAACTTTGCAAAAACATTGCTTGTGTCAGTCGTATAATAAGGATATCTGTTATAAGTAGTTTCATTTTTTAGGGAGCTTGCCCGATGTGCAACTTTTCTCCAGAGTCTTTTTTATGCAAGCTAGGAACAACTTACCTACGAGGTTAAAGGGTCGAGAGCCTACAAACTAAGAAAATAAAAGGTTGCTTTTGACTTGCATGCAAAAGGCTTGCATGCCCCCAGGTATAAAGTAGAGTTTCCAGGTTACCATATGGAATTTCTTGCATTTGCAAGATTGTTTTGTCTGCATTTGCCGACAAAACACTTCCTTGGCTCTATCCATCAAAATGGACAAAGGTGGAAGGGTTGAATCCACTTCCAATCACATAACCTTTGGCGAGGGAATCTTATTCCAGTCTAATCCCATTTTCCTAAACGAACGGGTGTGTTAGACTAGTCATATATCCTACGCGGAAACCTACCTTATATCTATGGTTTTCCTACTGAAGCAGACTAGGGCGCATGCCCCCTGGGTTTAGCCACATTCACCGAATCACTCGCGCTTATCAGGTGGATGAACTGGAGATTGATGAGACATTCCTTGTGCAAAAAGACCAGTCAGGGATGGCACTTGACTAGTAGCTGTGTTTGAACTGGTGAATGAAAGCTGGTTTACGAGTTAGACCACTCTGCCTTCATGCGGGAAACACATCACTGGAAAGAGGGAGGAAACAATAGCTCCCATGCTATAAATGTAGTCACGCCCAAGGAGTAGATTGTAATATAATGGCCCTTGGACTACCATCACATTCAGATAAATGGTTTTCCTTCTCAAAGTTATAGGCAAATTTGGAAGGATCCCTAACGGTCGACTAGTTCCTTTGTTGAAGCCTGAAAAATTTTGAATCTCAGGCAGAAGCGATGGAAAACCAAGCGCTTTCCAAGCAGTGGAGGAAAGGATACTCATGAAAACCCCTTCATCTATGATAGTACCAACCATGATCATTCTGTAAGCTTTTATTATGATTCAAAATGGTACATTAGATGGTAGGCAAGGTCTCCCTAGTAGATTCCAATCGAAGGAAAGGACTAGATTGCTTTGAGGAGGGACCGAATAGACGACCAGATGAATCTCTGACGAACTTCCTTCCTATGGTAAAGGAACGGGTAGATTTCCCCAAGGTTCATTGGATTCTGTGTTAACAAAAATAATTTGAACGGTGTCGTTCTCATTCTCTTTGGTGACTGTATCATATGAAGGTAGACCTTCTGAAGACAAGACTGGGCCAATTGCCATCTCGACCTACTGACTTTGGTCCTGTGTGGACTTAGAGGGTTTATCTTCAATGATAGATGCTTCGACCAACAACAAAGGTGTGTCAGTCGGATTTTCAACTAGTGATGGACTCGGTAAGAGTTTCTTGTATCCAGGAGGAAGCCGTAGTGGTGAAGCAGGACAATTATCCAAGACTCTTTTAGCTTTGTCCAGGAAGGGACAATGATGGAGGGCATGATTGCCTTCACACAGTCTACAAGGAAATTCAGATCTTCTTTTTTGTCCATTGACTTCATTTTCACTAGTTGACAGTGTACTTTCAACATGATCGTCAGAGGTTGAGGACACCAGATTGTGCAAGCGGGGAGACCAGTCCCTTAAGATCCATGGGATGCAAGGACAATCTCGATGATAATGGTCTCCTTTGCAAATGACACATGGAGATTTAGGTTTGGCTGGTGCAGTGTGTGGATTTTTGCCAGACGATGCATGGTTGCCCCCTTTTTCCATTGGCTTCTTCTTCTTCTTCTTCTCCTTCTGTTTATTCTTATTCTCAGTTGGTTTTTAGTTTTACTACCTTCACCAAGAGAAGAGGAAGAAGGAGAGGGAGAAACAAACAGAGTAGAAGGTTGGGGGGTAACTCTAGTATCATCTGGTTGCTGATTTTATTGCTTAGGAATCACAGTGTTTTGAATGACAGAGGTCAAGAAAATCCATACTGGCAGGCCAATTGTAAGTCCTGGAAGGGACAATGTAGCCATATGAGGTGCACCAACATCTCCCCAAGAGGAGAAGGGACTAGGATTCCCCCCAAGGGGAAATCCTTGATTGGTGGACTCCATTTTCTCAACCTAAGACCAATGAGGGAACAATGATGTTATTCCAATTAAATTAAATTTTATGACGCTTTGACACAACTTGCTTTTTCAATTTTTAAGAGTCGAGAAAAAGCTAAAGATGACTCTAGTTGCCTCCTGATTTTTAATGAGCCCGAAGTGACAAGTGCTCAGACGGACCTTTTATTTTAAGGAGTTTGAAAAGGAACGAAAGTGACTACTCTGGAAATCTAGACAGAGGGATTACCAAACCAATCGAAAAACTGCAGAATACTTTTTAAGGTACGACAGTCGATCTTCCCGAATGCTGTGTTTAGTGCATTGCGATCGATAGGGCGGCAGACTCGGCTTCCTAAGGATAAAGGATATAGCCTATTGTGCTCTCCCAATATATTCTCAACGGTACATGGGAGCACAAGTCCGTATTGGCACTTGTCGTATCAAAGAGGAGGAATCACCCAACCTACGACGAAAATGATAGTTACTACGCTTTACGACGCTGGAATATGTCTCTAGCCTAGACTTCTAGATGTTGTGCATTAGGTTCCAAAGCGTTTTTATGTTCATTGAGGTTTATTTTATAGTTGATCTTTCTTAAGAAGTTTTCCTTTAAGGTTCACTGCATGATGTCGATATACAATTCCTAAATATGCAATCTAAGATGATAAACAGTTGTTTACTTTCTTTTTGCAATGAAAATCCTAGCTACTAAGGAAAGAGAAGTAAAATCCTTTCAACATAGAGCAGAGAGCACACACTAAGATGCACTGTTCGAAATCAATTTCCACATGCAATCTAAATGCAAATGCACATCCATGTATTTTCTTTTTAGTTTCCTTAATGTGAGAATGACAAAAAGAAAACTATGTACAGATCTGAACTATCTTTTCTCAAAGCGACACTTCAACAATTTCTTTTCAAAAACGAAAGGAATATTAAGATGACGCTTTCAATTTCGATTTGTAAACTGCTTTTGACACTTCAAAGAATTGATGATTCAAATCAATACAATGGAAAAAGTGTAATCAACTATCTAAAAGAGGAAGATTTTACGACACTCTTTTCTTTGACTGAAAATGACACTTGCGACACTTTCAAATCAAAAGACGACAATTCGATTAAGCTACTGTTTGAAAAGGAGAACTGTAAATGATGAAAAATAAATAAAAACATTCACAATTATTTACCAATGGAGGCTGAATAATGCAAAGGAAGAGAGTTTCAACAGTGATATACTAATCACAGACAACAAAACTACTGAATAAAGTTGAAGACAATGAAGAGAAAACCAAAATCTGGAAGCAAAAACAGTCTCAACTAATCATCGCACCTATAACACAGGGAAACAGGGATGCATCTCACCTACAACACACAGGAGGTGCGATGCATCCAAGTTGCCAATGACAGACAATGCGATGGTCCAGAGATGAGACTGATCTTGGTTTTCACTCATAGTTTGTAGCTAAGTTCAGGGATTTAGGCTGAGCTAATGATAGACAATAAAAAAAAAGTATAGAGGCTGACCTAATGAGGTTACTTGAGCTACCACCAGGGAACTTAGGATGTTTGCAAGTCATATGTTCAATTCATAAACTAACTCGGAAATTGATTGAAGCAGCGTTGATCTACTTTTCAGTTGCATAGCAAAAGCAGTTCGAAGGCTAGCTAGATTAACTTCAGGCTCTGTCTACAGTTTATAAAGCAAATAAATAGAAACAAGCAAACAAACTATTCGTTCCCCAGCGGAGTCGCAATTTTGTTACCAGGAAAACTAGTGTCCGTTTAGAGTTGCTAATCCCACTAAGACGGGTAGTTATCTTAGAAACAAACAAACTAAAGTTACTTGTGTTTTCCTTTATGAGAGATGGATGAGAGAGAAGCAGAGAGTACCAACCTCAGTATTTTTCTTGGCTCCTTGCTTGTTTCCTCCCTCCTTTGACAAAGCTTCTCCACTCCTTCTTTACTTGTCCCACTTCAAAGAACACCTGTAGAGTCAAAGCAGCACAATACCATCAAAGCATAGATATCTATAACCATAAACAATATAGGATCAGATGTATATGAATCATACAAATGCATATATCAATACAAAATTAAGAGATAAACAAGAATATGGAGGAAAACTCAAATAGCTTTATTGTTAGAAGTAGTAGAAGAGAGGATTACAACCCATTGGTTTGACCCAACGCCATCCTCCCAGCATGAAAGCCCTCTTCACCTCATGAAAAGCTGGATCACCCAACACTATGATGTTTCACAGAGAAACCAACAACACTTCCTTACAGAATACCAAATTCCAGCCTTTGGATCTCTAGGATGAGGGATCCATATATAAATATTTGCAGGTGGATGAGTCAGCTTCTAGGATTTTGATTAGTGTCATTTCTCTAATAGTTCTTGGTTCCACTTGGAGATTTCATGATCTCTTACTCATCCCTGGGCAAATTCAGAGAGGCAAGTGTCAAATGGGTAGTTTCTAGAAGATTCTCTGGGTTTCCACCTAGCCAACTGCCTCTGCCATTTGTCTGCTCTTCCTCATCGCACCCTACAGAAGGGCTTTTTAGTATGCATCACACTTTTTGCATGTAGCAGGTGAGATGCATCGCACCCTTAGTACTGAGCAGTCTGTATGGTCCAGTTTTGACTAGTTATGAGTAGTTTTTCAGGGAGAACTTCTGGGAGATGATGTAATCAGATGACCTTGTTCCTTTAGGGTATGAAACAATACTTTTAGGGGCTTAGAAGCCCTTGGTTTATGGACATATGAGATTGGGGTTGCAGTGCCCAAATATGTCTATAACATGCAGGGTTTCCAAATCTCTAAGTGGATCTTTATCAATAGAAATTACACAAGTTTTCGCAAGTTTCAGCTCCATAAATACAATGAAAAATCAAACACTCTACATACTATCTTCAGTATCCCAATGTAGGTTCAAAGCTTCATGGAACATTTCGGTAATAATGTAGTCTCCTTTCTCAGCAGCAATGACTCACTTTAACATGGTAGCTTTATTCCACAACAACAATCAACATAGTAGTAATATAATCAAATCCATTTCTCCTTTAATCACTCCCAAAATATCTCCAAGCTTTGATACCAATTGAAAATAATTAATTAAAATAAAAACTTAATTTAAGGGACACCAGAAACATGGCAGAAAAGGCGTTAAGCCTGGATTTCTTGTATTTCAAATAACGATAATGATACAATATAAATACATCAAGGTTATGTCTCAATATAGTTCATTTTTTTGGACACACGATCACTTTGTTTGAGTTAATAACTCAACCATACACCAATCTAGGAGCCTAACTAGTTGGAGAGGACCTCTCAACCAACTAGACCTAAATAAAATCCCAAGAAGGAGGAACAATCTCATTCTAGAATCAAAGACAAGTAGAAATTATTCCAGGTTTAATAATTTAATATTGGGACTTATTGATTGTTTTATGCGAGGATGAGGCTAACACCTATGTGAAACTTTGAATTGACAAACTTAAAAAGAGCATGTGATTAATGCTTAGATTTATTTCATGTGCAGTGAGTGCAAGCCAATGCATCCAATCAATTATGAAATGATGTGCTATTAAACTATAGCTATGAATCCATGTGAAATCAAAGATTTGGAAGTGAATGCAAAAGTATAAGGCTGGAAATGTGAATGTTTTTGGTGTTTTGGATGTAACTCAAGAACTTGATCTATCTTGTAAAATAAGAAGCACAATGAGCAAAAATAAAGATTAATTATGAAAAGAAACAAATAATTTAATTATGAAAGAAAATAGAGTAAAAATAGAGTATCGAAGGGAAAATAATAGTAGAGATCTTGTACGCCACAAGGGGGCCCTCCAGGTGATGGGTAGGAATTAGGAAACAAACAGAACTTTGCTACTACTAGTGCAACTTTCTCATCATAAATCAAAGACAACAAGAGGAAATATTTGATATTAAACTATAAATAGTGTGTACATAAAGACTCGTTCTTTCATTAACATGATATGTTCCTTGCTTGCAAGCAAGTCTATTTATAATGTCTTTTGACAATAATTAACTAAGAAAGACATTGCTACAAATCCGAAGGATAAGAAATGATAAGGTGTCCTATTTCATTTGCATTTTTAATTCTAATGATTTTCTAATGACTCAACGTATCATATGAATATATCTCAGACACATCATCACTTACTTTCACTGATTCTTAGCTTCTTGAAGATGAATGCGCTTGTTTGAGGCCATTTTGTTGCCAAGTAGTAGTTCTGATGTAATTTGCCTCTATTCCATACACCACACGACCGTTGGCCAAGACTTTGACTAGACTATTATGGTTATCAAATGATTTTTTTCTTGTGCCAAATGGTTGGAAAACCATGTTCGAGAATTTTTAAATCTAGCCATGTGCTTGAGTTGACCTATTTACTTTGGAAACCAATCGACCTACAAAATATCACTACTTTACTTTGGATGTCACTACAAAATATCACCAGAGTTACATAATTTGTCAATTTCCATAATTTTTGAAAATTAACTCAATTTTATAAAGAAACACATACAAAACCATAAAGATGTTGGATTTTTTTACCTTTTTATGCTTTGTCACTCTAATGGCCATTATTCATGCAAATGATCGTAAGAAGATACGAGAATAAGGAAATTATGAGGGTTTCCACAAAGCATAAGTGAAAATATAGTAGCAATTTTTCAAAAAGGTACTAATTGTTCGGCCCAACATTTCCCCATGCTTAGGGTGTTGCATTTCTGCATGCATGTTGGTATAATTTTCAAATTTTTGGTAGCTTCTAGTTCAAATAATAGTCTTAGATTCTTGTATTGGGATACACAAGTTACTTTTGACACCTTTCTTCTTCATCAAAACATACAACCTAGGCTTCTTCATTAATATCCTTGCTTTTAGGCTCCCGATTTTCTGTTGGAGTGCCTTGTTGGAATTTTTAAGTCAAGCACTATTGTTATACCACTAGTACAATATTTTCAACATTTTATTGTTCTCCTCCTTGAGAATTTCATTTTCTCTTTTCATATCCAAGACTTCTAACTCAATTATTTCTTCTTTTAATGCGTTAATAATGTGTTCCTCCATAGAAGAAGGTAATTCACCATCATCTATAAGACTATGGATGATAGGTGTTGGAATGTCACTATTAAAAGCATGTTTAAGAATATGAGAGAGTTACTTTACCTTTTCATTGCATGCCTAGTGCTCTAAAGCATAAAAAAAAATCATAGGCATGCTATAGTATCTTATCAACTTCTGGACTTCCACTTTAAGGTATTGTTGGTGATTATTTAGATTCTACCACTTCCATGTTTTCAATATATTTATATGAAATATGGCTCTTTATTCTTGTCATACCCCTGATATTTCTTTTGTATTTGTTTTCTGGATTTTTCCTTTCCTTGGGGTTCTTTATTTGTATTCCCTTTTTCTCAGGTACATATACCACAACAACATCTTGCTTAAAATTCTTCTTGCTTGTTCTTGTCGAATTTCTTCTTGAAACTATTTTTCTTTGATTTTGCAGACCGACCCTCTTACTCTATTTTTCTTTTATCATTGATAACCTTATTTTGTAAACATATTATGAGATTAGGGTTTCATCATTCTTAGAAACATATTGGGCTTCTAACATTATTTTATCCTCTGGATCTATAATATTATTTCTTGTCTATGTGAATTCAATCTCCTCTATCTCCTGTACTGGAATCTCTTCATGAGGGTTAGGGTTTGAAGTCGAAACCCTACCCATTTTTCCTTTATTTTTTAGGATCAATATTTTCTTCTTCTTATGATACCTCATTGAAATGGTTTCTTATCAAGAAACTATCCCAATTATTATTCCTTAATTTGAATTTTTTCCTTCACAACAATTTTCACTAATCCAAAGTGGTAGAGGGCTCTGTCAATGTTCTAGAGTTTCTCTGGATATCAAATTCCATTTCCTTAAACTATTGATGAGATAATACAACAAATTTATCTCTTTTCCTTTCAAAAAGTGCATCAAAAGTCTAATATGGTAGAAGAGAATGGTTCCATACTTTCCTTCGCAAGTAACAAATCTATGGAGGATGATGAATAATAGATTCTACCACTCCATTTTTAAAGCTAATATAGGTATGCATTTTTTCCAATTTGTAATGTCCATATTAGGGTTTTTAAGTAGAACTCGTCATGAACTAGAATTTAAACCATTTTCACCAATCCTTGGCAATCCTGTAGCCTCAGTTAGTAATGACTTTGCCACTTTGAGCATTATCTTCCCTATTTCTGCCTTGACCCCATCAAAAACCTTTGCAGACACACTTGTGACTTCCGTATCATAACCTTGAAACTTCTCAAAGAAAGTTAACCACTCAACCATTTTCAATAGCTTCTTGCACTTCATATAGGCTTCAAGAAACTTTGCACCTTCAGGTTCAAAGAAGATACAACACCCATTGGGAATGTTGGTAATTCAGGCTTCATAATGCACCTCTTAACTGTTGCTACAGGGGTGGTTATGGTATGGTTAAGGAACATTGAAATGGATTCGAAGGAATTAAGTGATAATGGTGGTGGTTTATCATGTGCATAGGTGGTAATGAGTAATAATAGGACTATTTAATCGTGCAATACTGATATAATCCCTCAAAAAAATCTTATGAATGACATGATGATTTATTGAGATTATAGGATCGGGACTACGAGAATTCAAGAAAATATTAGTAGGATAGGAAGCATGAAATATATTTTTCCTTCATGAATTTGATATAAGGGTTTTGTTTTATAATATGCCCTTTAATTGAGGTTAATTTGAAAAAAATTGGTATGTCAAAATCTCTTAGGCCTATAGTTTTAACTTTAATAAAGTTGACTAACATGCATTGCTTGTGTTACGTAGTAGGATGTCCAAGAACTGATACCTTTTGTAATCATTGATTGCTATTGATCTAGAAACAGGGCCATGATTGCCACTTTAATGAAAATTGGCCAACTACTGAATTTTCTCTGCCTACAAAATTTTATCAGTCTGAGAACATTGAGAAATCTGCTTCAAATCTTCTGCAAGGAGGCCTATAATGTTGGTTGCAAAAATATTGATTTTTATTAAAAGAGAAACAAAGTCTTTAAACTGATATTTGAATAAAGATATTCAAATATGAAAAAGAAAAGAGGGGAAATCCATGTTTCCAAGAATCTTGGTTTTCAACTAGTATTTCTTGTATAGTTATGCTGACATGTTGGTTTTCATAACTATAACTATGTGCGTGTGTGTTTATTTTTCAATAAAAAATAAATTAAAGGGCATTTGGTGGAGGAGGAGGACAATCCAACTCAACATTCTACTACAAATTCTAAATGAATTCTCCTCTTGTTAAGGGTTTATGATAAAGTTTTATCTTATGCGAATTATCAAGAAAAGTGTTTCCTTCTTCATAAATGGTCTTAATTCTTATTTATTCACTATAAAAAACAACTTATACTTCACAAGGGCCTAACCAATGTGTTTGGAATTTCCCTTGAAAATATTTAAATTTTGAATCAAACAAAAAGGCCCAATCACTTGGTTTAAATTTCTCAAGCTTGATAAGTTTGTCATACCATCTCATTTGTTGTTGTTGAATGATGTTTGTCCTTTGAATGAAATTTTGTTTGATGTCATCTAACTCATTGAGTTGTGCCAATCTTTTCTTTTGGGCTTCAAAGAGATCTAACCCCAATTTTGTTGTTGTCCTGTATATCTGCTCTTGGAACTCCATACGAAGTAGAGTTTTTTTTCCATAGATAAGTTCTTTAGGAGTGTGTCTAATGGTATTCCTCCATGTGGTCATGTATGCCCAAAGTGCTTCCAGAAGTCTTTCTGCCCAATCTTTCCAATGTAAATGCATGATCTTAATAAGTGTGGCTTCATGAACTTTATTTTTAGATTACACTTGTCCACTGGCTTTTGGATGATATGGAGTGGATTTGTGATGCCTGAGTTTATACTGCTCTATGATCTTTGAATAAGCTTGGATGTGAATTGTGCACCCTAATATGTTACAACTTCTCTTGGGACGCCAAAATGAGTGAAAATATCCTCAAAAAGAAATGTAAAAACAACATTTTGAGTGACAAAACTTAATGCTTTAGCCTCTACCCATTTAGTAACATAAGCAGTGCAAACAAGAATGTACTTTTTCTACTTGTAAGGGGGATTAATTGTCCCTATAAAGTCTAAAGCCCATATTTCAAATGGCTCTATCAGTACTTGTGGTTGCAAAGGAATTTCATCTGATTGAATAAGTTTCCCAATCCTTTGACAACTATCACATCTCTTGAAATATTCTTTGACATCCTTAAAAAGAGAAGGCCAATAATATCCCAAGATAAGTACTTTGTATGTAGTTCTGATATTGACAAAATGTCCTCCACAAGGTTCATCATGACATGCTTTAAGTATCTGAGGTACTTCATCTTGTCAAACACAGCTTCTAATGATCAAATTTTCTCATGTGCGATACAATTCTCCTTCTATCCAAGAATAAGGTGCAGTAGATCTAATAACTCTTTGCTTTCTTTGGTTGATAATTAAGGAGGAAACTTCCTTGTAGCCAAATAATTATCAATATATGAAAACCAAGGAGATTTAGTAGATATTGCAAAAATATATTCGTTAGGAAAACTATCCTCTATAGGAACTATTGTATTGATATTTTACATTCTAGAAAGAAAGTCATCAACTATATTTTTCTTTCTAGGTTTGTCCAATATGGTAATGTTGAATTCCTGTAACTACAAAATCCATCTGGTTATTCTACCATTAGTTATAGGTTTATTCATTAGATATCTAATGTCAGAATGATAAGTATGAATAAAATTTTCATATATAGTGATTAATGTATAAATTTGTTAATAGCAAGAACTACTACTAAGAACTCCTTTTCAACAACTGTGCAATTCAACTCAACAAGAGTTAAATTTTTACTTCTATAATAAATTGCATTTGGAGTTATGTCTATTAGTCCTACTACAACCCCTAAAGTTGTCTGAAGCATCTGTAGAAATGTGAAATGGGAGGGACCAATTTGACCCTCTTAAAATAGGAGCTTTAGAATTTTTGTTTTTGTTTTAGTGAATCAAAAGCTATCTGACATGCAGAATCCCAATGAAATTCATAATCTGTGGTGAGTAATTTAAAAAGTGGTGAAGAGATTTTCGTGAAGTTTTCTAATAAAATTTTATAATAACCTATAAATCCAAGAAAAATTCTTACGTCCTTTTCGCACTTAGGTACCGAAATTTTAGAAATGACTTCAAATTTTATTGAGTCCAATTTTATTTTGAGGTCTGAGATGTGATGCCCCAAAACAATACCTTCATTAAAAATTGTAAAGCATTTCTCATTTCTCAGTAAAAGGTTAGTCTCCTAACATATGATAAGGACTTTTTGTAACTTTTCCAATCCTTCTTCAAAAGTATTTTCATAAACTATAAAAGCATCCATATATACCTTAACACGCTCATGGATTAAGTTAGAGAAAATGCTTAATGTCACCCTTTGAAATGTAGTAGGTGCATTAGACAATCCAAGCAATACTCTATGAGCATATGTACCCTTCTCCATCAATCATGTGGGTGTAAAAATTCTGGATGCGTTTATGAATAGATGGATACCAGTGCATGAGATTGCTTGTCCCCTTGTAATATCACCACATTGCCATCATTAGATTCATGGGATTTCCTCCAATAGGATCAACACATATACTGTGGATCGATATGAGAGTGAACTAGTGAATTCAGGAGATAGCTAAATATTCTTTAATTTTAATTCTGTTTCTTTCTAGTTATTCTGATTACTGACATCTTGATTTTTCTATCTATGAGAATTTGTAAATAGTAAATATTCAAGAAGTGCTACCATAATGAATCAGTAGCATGCACTATCAAGAAGGTCTACCATGCACTATATATTAAAAGATATGTTATCAAGAAGCACCGCCATGCACTATCTATTAGAACAATTGCAATATTCTATAAGATAATTTGAATAAATTGTTTTGGTTCTAATTCTAGTCTTCCTGATTTCTTGTACATATGGTTGTCTCCCATTTATTTCCTTCATTTGTAATGCCATGTTTTAGGAGGTGAAATTATTTTCGAAGGCGATGATTTTTCCATGAAAAAAATTGCATCATGATCCCACATTCTATGTGCTTATTTGAGGACAGATAAGTGGATTGGAGAAAGTGAATGTTTCGAAGTTTAAGAAAGAGGATGGTATTACAATGTTAACAAATTTTTTGACGACTTTATATGGGGAAGTCATACAGCGCCATGCTGATGTTCAAGCCAAATGTTCATTTCAAAGGCTATAATTATCCACAATGGCTCCATTCTCATACCAATGTCGGCAGTTTTATATAAGCCGTGCATTGTATATGACTGTCGTGTATATGGGGTAAACAATATAATGTTGGTAATCGAAATTTCAAGACTTGGGATCTTGCAGGCTACGCCGCCTCGATGCAGACAACACTTTGTTTTGTTGTCTCGCAGTCAAAAGAAATATATTCGAGGGATGGCACTTTGATGGTATTGACTATGGAACAAAATGTTCATATGTAATATTGGATGAAAATCTTTGACATGAGAGTCTGAAGTAGAGGAAATGCTTAGACCCATCACAATTATTTGAAGCCTGTTACTAGTGACACACTTTATCCAAGTCAACAAATTCAAAGTCAAAGCAATTCTAAGAGTACAAGATGGGTGCGCAACACTCCTGCAAGTTGATAAAACAATCGACCACTCAAATCCATTTGTGTTTCATCCAACGACATGCAATAGCCCTCGAATTGACGAAGTTCAATAAAATAGGTGATCTCGCGAAGTGGTTTATCGAAACAGAGTCAGAGGTTGAGGAATTTGCCCAGAGAACCAAAAATAGCCTAAATTAAAGCACTTAAAATTATGAATTTTAACAAACTTTCACTTAAATTCATAAAAAAATTTCCATAAAAAAACATAATTATTAAACTACGACATTGAAACATGTGATCGATTAATTGATGACTAAGGTCAATTTTGGGAGGTCCCTCCTCATTTTCAGAAACTACTAAAAGAAACCCCAAGAGGAGCATCTTATTTTGGGAAACCACCATCAGGTTATGATATACGAATGACATGCACCTAGGGCCACCTTTCTAATTCTAATGCTCACATACACACATTATAAGTTTTGACTCCAAAATCTAATTTATATATATTGTTAATATTTGAATCAGAGGAGGATAAGTTTGTTGCAGATTTTCAAAAGGATTTTCTTACACACAAGTGGGAGGAAGATGACCAACAACAATATTTTTAGGAAGAGCCCAAATTTGAAGAGCCAAGAAGTAACTGTGACTTCCCTATACAAAAGGACAAATGTGAGGAGATTGTTCAAGAAAATGAGGCAACTGATTTCATATCTCATGCATTTACTGACCCAATAGCTGACTACATGGAAACTTTCTTTGGTCAATAGAAAGCATCCGTTCCGGCGTATGTATCAAATTTTTTATCTAAAGATTTCATATGGTGCATGCCTGATTTAGTTTTTGAATTTCAAGAGCACAGTGGCATAAGGTCTAGCACCCAGATGTTGGGCTAGTATCACTGGAAGGCTGAATTCACTTTATTGAATTCAACACCATTTATAAGTAGAAATTGTACATAAATAAGCTCAATATATGAGCATTTCATTTTTAGTTGCAGTAGGTTTAGTTTAGTTTTTCATTTCATGAATAAGGGAAGCAGCCCCAGTTGAAACTAATTTTTGAGAGATTTCACACTTCAGAGTTTTTAGACTTAAGATTTTGACTCCATGCCCAAATAGGGACATTGGCTTATAGTTATGAGTGTTTTGCAAGCAAACTATTATCCCTAGTTGGAGCCAAAATGTTGTAGCTTAATTCTACAGAGTTAGAGGTGTCAAAGGCTTTGTAGGGAAAGTCCATAAAAAAATAAAAAATAAAAATTTTGCTACGAATCTTGCCATTAAAGTTTTTTGGAGCACACGAAACATCATTGGTATGTGATATCACATAAAAAATATTCAATAATTTATGTTTAAAAAAAAAGATGATGAAATTTTGGGTTTGTAAAGAAGCACTTCATGGCTTTCGGACTAATAATGTAGAAAGGTCATTTTTTTATAAAATCTTTGGGTCTCAATCCAATCTCCAAGTCAAGTATTATAAGTCACAAGCCAAGCACCAAATTCCATCAATTAACAAACATACTCCACCCAAGCAACACCCATACAAGGAGCTAAGAGGAGGATCCCACAATAGATTGCATAATGCATCGCATAATCCTCAAAGTATTGATGTATATCAACACATGGCAATATGTTTGCATGGTAGATGTAGGATAATTCCCATATATGGGAAACAAAATGCACAAGGAATAAAAGCCACTTGCAACTTTCATGCGAATAAAAAGGAAATTGTTAGCGATGAAAATTTTAAGAGCATTTTTGGAGGAAGGGAATGTGATGATTCTGGAAAATTCATGGCTAGTGAAGCCTTTTTTTATTAAAAAAGAGAATGTTATTTCAAAGGTCACCATAATCATTTAGAAGTCCATTATTATCTTGGAGAGGTTCTTTTTGATGGTCAACTTGTTATGCGAAAATGAACAACTTACATGATGTATTATAATCTTGGCGAGGTTCTTTTGGATGGTCTACTTGTTATGCAAAAATGAACAACTTACAGGATGTTAGTACATTTAGTTTTTGCATTTAAATGAATAGAGATGCTTTCTCATCGATCTGCATTCAAAATGTTTGATATGGAAAGACTAATCAACAAGATAAATCGTTCATGTATTAGACCATTACCTACTGTGTACTCCTCTTCATTGGGAAGTCTCTTTTAATGCCCTCCTCCCACATTTACCCAAGTTACCGGCCTACCAGGGTAAACATGTGATGAAGAGTTATTATGATATGATTCAACCTCTTAGATGACCTTAAGGAAGTGGAATCGACAAACCAAAACCCTTAATGACTTCCCTATTAGATGCTATAGGACCCCCAAGGGCTAAACCGCCCTTCCAGGTGCCCAGACCCTGAATTAAACCTCTTTTTTTAGTGCCCTGATCTCCTAGATGCAAACACAACAATGTCTGATTTCGACTGAAACCCTCCAGTCGCATGTATGATGCCTACAAGGGAGCGACTGTAATATTTTTCACCCAGTTTTGTGGCCAGGACCACGAGATTTAAGCCACTTTTTAAGGATAGGATCCAAACCTACTCAGAACTTAATGAAACTTTCTAGAACCATGAATGACACAAGGACAAAGCCTTCCATACAAATATTAGATAAGAACTTTACCTAATAAGGCATAGGCATGAAAAACGTTATGTAAAACATATCATGAACATGAAATCTATAAGTCATAAATACACATTTGAACGCAGTGTTTTGATACTTATATGAGATTCATCAAGAAGGATTGATGCCTTCTCATAATAGCTGCATTATCATTTGTTAGGTCATACATTCATCATTCATTCATTTACTAATCAAAACATGGTAAGAGCCATGACTAAGATCTGTCATAAAACCATGCTTATAACTAGCATATAACCAACAAATTATCAATAATAGAAAAATAATTAAAGTTTCATAATAACAAGTACATGTACACATAAATCAAAAGAGGAAAAGAGCTCTTATTAACATATGCAGATCCAACCAAGTTAGGGACTTCCATGAACCACTTGACCATATATTGGGCTTAACAAAATCTTTCTTTCAAATAGTCACCCTCTTGCCATATTCCAAGCATGGATATGGGTCTCACAACAAAACCAACCATGTTTCCTCATGCTTTACTACAATCACATCAAGGGATTCCTAGGCCCAAAGCTCTCATCAATACAACCATGCTTTACCGCAATCCTGTTGCATAATATTTTGTCACACCTCTTGCACTTCCCTATGACATGCCCCATAGTGCTCGAAACATGACCATAATGCAGTGTACTCATTGATATATGCAATTCATATCCTCCCTAAAACATTGATTGGAAAATTCCTAGAGCTTCCCCTGAAGGAAATAGCTCTAAAACCCTATTTTGAGAATCATCGCTCTTATGAGACTAAAAACCGCAATGGTCCACTGTTCCATTATACCAGACCCACGATGGCATCACTTTGTTTGCTTGCATACCTGTGATGATCCCAAAAAGGCAATTTTCCCAAAGAGGATGAGAAGCTTCGTGATCTAGAAGCTTCCAAAGCGGCGAGTTGGAGGTTGTTCGATGTAGATGAGGTCGAGTTCACCCAACTTGGCCTCTTGGTCTTATCCCTATGATCTACCTCCTTGAGATGAGGGCCTACTCCTATCTGTGGAGAGATCCTAACTCCCTTTCCCTGCCTATATATTCATCCTCTCCCATTCCCAAATGGTTGGTCTTTGTCTATTTGCACTCTTATGCTAAGATTGTGCCTATATGCTACTCATTTGGCTTGGACAAGGAGTGCTTGGAGAGCCTAGGTTGGACTTGGAAATTCATTCAAGGAGAGCCTATTGACATCAAGGCTTGGTTGTATGCTTCCTCCTTTATTTTATTAATATACAACTGCTGGTTCATTTTCCACAAATGTGTATGCTTATGTATCATTTGTCTTAACGCTCCTTGATCTGTTAAGTAGGTTACTTTTGAATATGCTATTTGTATTTTCATGCTTTGTTGTGTCTTGATCTCTTGTGCAGGTTTACAAACGATGTAAGCAACAGGAACAAACCTGTGACACAAGTGATTCAATCTCTTCAACAATAGCATTAGAATGAGGTAGGCCATCTTCTTCCTCTCTCTTTTCAATTGTAACTTAAGAAAGTGTCCAGTAGATTTTCATGTGGGTTGCTAGTCCCACTCATTGGGCTAGAGGGATTGTCTTTGCCCATAGAGAGGATTTAACTAGAAAATCAGGGATTTCTTCTCCTCAAACTCTCAAAATCAGAGGTTTTATTAAGCATCGCCTAGTACTAGTCTTGATTGGTAGTGGTAGTGCACATAATTTATCCATCAAAGAGTCGCGATAGAAGTGCATTTTTTTGTCTGAGCAGTTTCTAACTTCCAGGTCCAAATTGCTGATGGGGGGACAATGAAATGTGAAGGCCGTTGTGAAAATGTCAAACTTCAAATGGGGGATTATCAGTTAAAGACCCACATGTTTGCCATACACATGGGAGGGTGCGACATTTTCGTAGGTACTAAATGGCTTCGCACACTTGGCCCAATCACAATGGATTTCCAGGAGTTATATATGAGCTTTAAGCAGAACAACCACACACATACCCTCCGCGGACTCCAGTTGGGATCTCCCTCTATCATCATCTCACATCGGATGGAAAAATTGTTAAAAAAGGGCCACCATGGAGTTATAGCCCAATTTAATGCCATCCAGGCCTTCGAACCCAATTCTATTCATATTCATCCTGAGATGCAACAAATCTTGAACAACCATCTGCCAGTCTTTAAAAGCCTCATGAGCTTCCACCCTCGAGCAGAAAGAATGAAATTGAAAAAATAATCAAGGAACTCTTAGAGGTAGGCATCATTCATCCCAACATTAGTCCTTATTCATCGCCGGTGGTCATGGTGCTCAAGAAAGATGGGGAATGGTGTCTGTGTCCAGACTTCAGGGCCCTCAATAAGTTGACAGTCAAAGATAAATTTCCCATCCCGGTTGTCGATGATTTGCTGGATGAACTAAATGGGGCTCAATTCTTTACTAAGCTTGAACTTCGCTCGGGCTATCACCAAATTCACATGAAAGAAGTCGACATTCCAAAGACTGCTTTCCGAACTCATGAAGGCCATTATGAGTTCCTAGTCATGCCATTTGGTCTTCATAATGCCCCATCCACTTTTCAGAGCCTTATGAACCACCTGCTCAAACCATATCTTAGAAAATTTGTCCTTGTTTTCTTTGATGACATCCTCATCTACAGTCGCACCTGGGCCACACACCTTCAGCATGTAGATCTGCTCTTGCAACTGTTCTGCAAACATAAATTATTTGTCAAGATGTCTAAGTACTCTTTTGGCATGGAAGAAGTTGAGTATTTGGGCCACATTGTGGGGCGTGAAGGTGTCAGGGTGGACCCAAAAAAGATCCAGACAATGCAGGATTGGCCTCAACCAAAGACTTTGAAGAGCTTGAGAGGATTTTTGGGTCTCACAGGCTACTATCGATTTTTTTTTCTCGCAATTATGGTTGCATTGCTAGGCCTCTCACTCAACTCCTCAAGAAAAATTCATTCGTCTGGAATGATGAAGCACAACAGGCCTTTACAGCTCTTAAACATGCCATGTGTTCCACTCCAGTCTTAGCACTACCCGACTTCACCAAATCTTTTGTGATTAAATGTGATGCTTCTGGTACAGGTATTGGTGCGGTCTTAATGCAGGAAGGTTGACCCTTGGCCTTCACAAGCCAACATCTAAGTGGGAAGAATCTGGGACAATCTACCTATGAGAAGGAGATGATGGCCATCTTACATGCAGTAGATACCTGGTGATCATACTTATTGGGGCGACATTTCCAAATCTGCACAAACCATCAAAGCCTTAAATATTTTTTGAAGCAATGCCTATCCTTACCACAACAAAATAAATGGCTCGCCAAAATATTGGGATATGATTATGAGATAATTTACAAGAAAGGGAGCGAAAATATTGTAGCAGATGCGTTATCCCGCCAATTTGAGGAGGAAAGCACCCTGCTCGCAATTTCCCTTCCCGTTCCAGAATGGATTGAAGAGGCTCACAAGGAATGGTCTTCACATCCCTGGCTCTCCCAACTCATTAATCAATTGCAGGCGGATCCAAATTCCACAACAGGCTACTCGTGGCAGGATGAGATTCTTCACTACAAGGACAAAGTCATAATATCACCAACATCCACCCTTAAAAGCCGCATTTTGGCAGAGTTGCACTCATCACCCACTATAGGACATTCAGGCTTTCAGAAGACGTATGCTCGCACTTGAAGATCAATTTTTTGGACAGGCATGAAAAAGGACAATCTTACTTTTGTAGCTGAATGCGACGTCTATCAGCACCACAAAGGAGAAACAATCAAATCCCCAGGCACATTACAACCATTGCCCATCTCGACCTCAATCTGGACGGAGGTTTCTATGGATTTCATTACGGGTCTTCCAAAGTCAGGAAACAAGTCAGTCATCATGGTGGTTGTGGACAAATTTTCTAAGTATGCTCATTTTTGCGCCCTACCCCACCCTTTTACACTGACTTTAGTCGATCAATATTTCATGGACTAGATCTTCAAATTGCATGTCATGCCCACTTCCATTGTGTCTGATCGTGACTCGATCTTCACCAGTAACTTTTGGCAGGAACTCTTCTGGCTACAAGGTACCCAACTACAACTCAATAATTCCTATCATCCATAAATTGATGGTCAAACTGAAGCAGTCAACAAATGTCTAGAGACCTACCTTACGTGTTTCTCTTCAGAAAAGCAACATCTCTGGGTACAGTGGTTACCTCTAGCCGAATGGTGGTATAACACCAACTATCATGCCACCACGAAAATGACTCCATATGAAGCAGTTTATGGTCAACTCCCTCCTTCCCCTACTTCTTATATCAAGGGATGCTCGAAGGTACAAGCAGCGGATCAACTCCTATAGAACCGCACAAACATGCTGGCCCACCTTAGAGAGAATCTTCATCAAGCCAAAAACCGCATGAAGCAATAGGCAGATCAACATTGCTCAGAATGCCAATTTCAAGAAGGGGATTAGGTATTTTTGAGGCTACAATGATATAAGAAAACATCACTCAAAGACAAGGCTTTTCAGAAATTATCTCCAAAATTCTACGGACCATATCAAGTACTTCAGTGCATTGGAGAAGTCACCTACAAGCTAGCTTTTCCACCCACTGCAGAAATCCATCCAGTCTTCCATGTCTCATGCCTCAAGAAAGTGATTGGGAACCATTGTAGAATTCAAACCAGTCTACCTGAAGTGGATGAAGAAGGGTTAATCTGGATCCAACCTAAACAGGGTCTTGACACACGAGACCGGCACTTGCGTGGCCACATGATCAAGGAAGTCCTCGTCAAGTGGAAAGACACCTCTCCGGAAGATGCAACCTGGGAACCAACCACTATCCTTCAGCAGTTTCTACAGCTTCAACCTTGAGAAAAAGGCTATTCTTATGGGGGAGGGCATGTTAGGGTCCAACCCTAACCCCCTTATTTATGTAATAGGATTGAGTCATAGTTATAGTTAATTAAAGAGTCAATAAAGCCCATATTAATAATTGTAAGTGGTTAACCCGCATTTAATGCAGGGACCATAGTTAGTTGCAAATGGGCCATGGTATTAGATAGATGGTATTAATAAGAACCATGGTATTACCCCATGGTATTGCATGTATGAATCCTATATAAAGGATAGAGACTCCCCTCGAGGAGCATCGTGTCTTATTTTTTAATTGAGCTAAGCTATATTGGAGGTTGCCCCCTCGAAGAGGCAAGTGAACATTGCTTTCTGAATAATAAAATACTTGCTATTATTTCTCATTGTTCTATGTTCTGGGTGTGTTTTTTTGCATATTTGGTATTCTGGTATCGTCTTGTAGGTTAAGAGCATAACATCTTTTCTAACTATCAAAACATGAAAATATCATCGAGTACTTGTCTTTTCAAACTCATTAAATTAAATGAATTGACGTCGTCTTAGTATATGTTTACCCCTTTTTCGAGCTGAGATTGACTATTTACGAAAAAGGTACACCTTGGTCAATATGGTTAAGAGTTCTCTTGAATATTATTTTCTGCCTTTTCGGGTTTGAGGGACAAATTACGAAAAGGGACATGATGGAGTTTTCTTTTTCATCTCTTTTTCAAACTCTCTAAATATGAAAAAGATACCAAGTTATTCTTACGTCAAACTCGTTAGAATTTTACGACGAAAGACTCGTCACCATGATGAGACCGAGTTTCAGCTTCCTAGGGCTCGTAAACTTACTAGGATGGATTCATTTGAAGAATGAACTTAAATGACAAGCATATGCTATCCCCTTCAAGCTTGTGATAAACATAATTGGGGTACTCGCTAGAAATAGTGGGAAAAAATGAAAATGAAACATCATTTGTATAGGCAGCATGTCACTCTTGAACATGACACTCTTCTGTTTCTCATGTTGAATTTGGGATATTCCCACTCAGTCACTTGTCTTCCCAGGTTTCGGTTATTTATTTTTTCCTCTCATCTGACTATTCTATTTTGTCATCATGACCTTTAGTCTTATGTTGAGTCAAATGTTGCCATAATCTGGAGTCGTGTCGCTAATGTTTAAGAGAAGTAATATGTGTAGTTATTTATCTATACATTGTTTGACCCATTGTTACAGTTTTGGATCTTATTCACTTCATTCCACTTTATTCCTTGTTTCGTGTCGATGATGAGGAACTCATCATGGCCCTCCTTCGATGGGTCACTTCCTGTCGACTTCAGTTCATTATCTAGGAAGATGACTTAGAAACTCCCTTTCAGTACCTTAGAGCTTGCATGCCTTAATGGCAAGTTCTTCACATTCGACGACAGGTTTTCATCATTGGCCTTTGATTGGATGATTCCATGAGTGTTTGACTTCAACTTCATTATCACATTCATGAATTGTACTGTCGTACCTTCAGAGCCATTGTCATTATTGGTGGTTTCTCTCATGCCTGTTAATGGTCCACATCATTGGTCGGTAATTAGGCGGTTTTCTAGCATGTTTGACTTTGAAACATTCATTCACATGTTAGAATTCGTACTTCGATCGGGTTGGGATGGAGCTCAAGACCTTGAGTCTTGTCTGATATGACTCCGGCTGCATGGAGTTATGTGTTATTCATGATTGTACACATGTTTATGCTATATGGATGGTTGTGACCATACCGTGGGACATTACATTTATGATGATCCTTCTATATCAGGTGGTTGCGTCCATACCTTGGATCTTATATTTATAGATGATCCTTCTCATTTGGATGGATGCACCCATGCCATGGATCCTTTCATATAGTCCTTATTATCTAGATGACTACGTCCATACAATGGATTCATGTTTTGATATCATATATGTATATGTATATGCATATTTGATTTGCAGGTCTCCTGATAGTGTTTGTTCTCATCCTTGCAAAAGCTCGTAAAACATCTCAGCCGTCACTCCTTGTTCTGCATTCATGAATTAGGGGGCATCTATTACACAATATTTTGTGACACCTCTTGCACTTCCTTGTGACATACCACAAATTTACCCAAACATGACCATCATGCAGTGTACTCATTCATATATGTAGCTCAGATCCTCCCTAAAACATTGATTGGAAAATGCCTTGAGCTTCCCATGAAGGAAATAACTCTAAAACCCTAATTTGAGAATCATCGCCCTTATAAGTCTAAAAACTGCGATGGTTGCCTGTTGCATAATATCAGACCTGCGATGGCATCCCTATGTTTTCTTGTATACCTGCGATGATCCTAAAAAGGAAATTTTCCCAAAGAGGATGAGAATATTTGTGATCTACAAGCATCTAGAGCGGCGAGCTGGAGGTTGTTCGACGTATATGAGGTCGAGTTCTCCCAAATTGGCTTCTTGGTATTATCCTTATGAGCTACCTCCTTGAGATGAGGGTCTACTCCTATCTTTGGAGAGATCCTAACTCCCTTTACCTACTGGTGGGCCCCATTATTGCAACAATAATGCTGCAACTCCTGGGACTCCCTTCTTTAATTTGATCAACCCGATAGTTCGTAACAAACTTGGAAGCGACGGTGCTGTATGCACAAGTACTAGCTCTTGCCGCAACTGTCACTTGGTCAGCTGGCAAAAATCCACTAGGGGCTTATGTTGAAAAGTGTGCAACAAGAAATGCTTGTTGAGAATGCAACAAGATGATGGAGCTTAGTGGAAAGGAGTCGCCTTCACTAAGTGGGCCCGCAGGCTATTTTTGG
>APFE030375796.1:38057-67477 GCA_000404065.3 Pinus taeda | reverse complement strand
TAGCATTGTTGTTGTCCTTCTTCAAATATGTACAGATTATTTGGAGTTCTTTTGCCTTTGGTCACTGTTTTACCTGTATCAAGATCACGAACAAGACATCCATTTGATCTGAATATAACCTCAGTTCTTTGATCACACATCTGATTGACACTTAGAAGATTATGTTTCAATCCATCAACATACAAAACATTTCCAGCCTTGACCTTTTCTTTTAACTGAGCAATACCTTTTCCTTTTATAGTTGCAGGAGTATCATTTCCAAAAGAGACTTTCTTTCCTTTTTTCTAGAGCAGAATATGACTCAAGTTTTTCTTTATCACCTGTCATATGCTTCGAACATCCACTGTCAATGTACCATAGATTTTCCTGTCCCTCTGCATAAAATTCTATCCCACATCTTTCTGTTTCTGGTTGCTTTATTCTCCATGTTTTGGTGCTTGAGGCTTGTTCCTTTCTCTGCTGAAACCTGCTCCTGCATTCAGAGTCTTCATGATCAAAGTTATTGCAAATAGAACATTCAAATTCATTTTCAAGAACCGAAAAGTTGTTATAGGTCCTTTTTGTAATCCCGGTCATACTTATTTGTTTTTGAGATTCCCTAGTCATGATTGTTTTATACGCAACACATTGAGCTGCTTTGTGACCAAAGTTATTGCAAGAAAAGCATTGTCCATTGAAGAAACTTCTGCGGTTATCGAATCTATCAGCCAATTGATTGTAATTTCTTTTGTCATCTATTCCTCAACCAAATTGAGAAGTTTTTACCTGTGGCTGGTTGTAGCTTTTGTTCACCCTTAAGATGGATTGCCCCTGATAGTTCCTATTTGCAATTCGTCCCTGCTTTACCTGATGGTCTTCATTGTGCTTTTGCTCATTTCTTCTTGCTACATCAAGATAACTTTTTGAGCTGGATGCTTGAGAAGTTTCTCCATTATAGCCCAAAAATGTCTTGTTTAGAGGAGACCGCTGCACATTGATAATCTCATCCAAAGTTTCAGATCCTTTGACAAACTTAAGATTAATAGCTTTTGTTTTCTCAATCTCTTTTCTAAGACCAACAATTTCACCTTCTAATTTTTCAAGATGTCTTTCCTTTTCATCAATTTGAAATTGTAGAGTATAAATGATCATATTCTTCTCTTCTATACATCTCTTAAGTTTAGTAATTTCTTCATGAAAGTAATCCACATCTATAGCATCCATATAATCATCATCTTCAAATGCCATTAACATTTTATATTCATTACCTCATTCATCTTCATCACTATTTGATAGACCATCACTATCTTCATGAGTGTAGTAGCTTTTCTTATTTGCACCCTGTTTCTTGTTCCATCTAGCAGGTTCCTTTCCTTTATCCTTATAAGGACATTTTGCAGCATAATGACCTACTCTTCCACAAGAAAAGCATTTAAAAGGTAAATTACCTCTGAACCTTCCAGAACCCCTTTGAAGATTTCTGACAAAATTTGATTCTTCTTCTTCTTCTTCTGGTACGTGACTTGCTTCATAATAATCTCCTTTGCCTGACGCCTTGAAAGCAGCTTCTCTTCTATCTGATGGACTCCCTTTCTCATTTCATAAGCAGTTAGAATTCCATGTAGCTAAGACATAGTAAGAATTCATAGATTTTCCTTTTCTTCAATTGCAGATACTTTAGATTCAAACTTGGGGGACAATGACCTTAAAACCTTTTCAACCACAATAGCCTCTCTTATTTCTTCACCCAAATTTTTCATACAATTAACAATCTCATCTACCCGAAGAAAGTAATTAGCCACACTTTCATCATTATACATCCTGAGATTCTCATACTGAATCCTGAGAGTTTGAAGTTTAGCACGCTTTACCTGTTCATCTCCTTCGTAGCTCAAGACAATCTTGTCCCATATTTATTTTGTTGATTTATATTGCATAACTTCACAAACTCTGTTTGAGATAAGCATCCCAGCAATGTATTGATTGCTTTAGCATTTGTTTCATATTTCTTCTTTTCGGCCGCATCTGTAGGAGTAGCTGAAGGAAAATTGTAGCCTGTCTCTATGATATCCCAAACTTCTGTACCAAGAGATTGAAGATATGCAGTAACTCTTACCTTCCAATAATTGAAGTTTGTCCCATCAAAAATCGGTGGCCTGATAGATGCTTCCCTCTCGTAGTTGCTCATGATGAAAGATCTTCCTTCAAGCGATCAAGCTTCTTCAGAAGGACCCGCTCTGATACCAATTGTTGAAAATAATACTGAGAGGGGGGGTGAATCAGTATTATCTAGTTCTTTTAACAAATCTTCCTTATTTACACTTTGAATTATTTTTTCATATCAGTACCATAAAATAATGAGCAAGAAAAATAGACAGTCACATCAAAGAACACCAGATATAAGGTGGAAACCCAATGTGGGTGAAAACCACCTGCTGCAATATGTCTCTATCTTCTTTCAAATTAGAAACTCCTTTTACAATGGTCTTGTACTGGTGCAGTCCTTTACCAGTACGCAGGCTGCAACCTGCAGAGAGCTAGAACTCTCTCTCGTTTTCCAGTCTCTCCTGGAAGGGAGCTACAACCCCCTACTTTTTTTCTTTCAAGGACCACTTTTCATAAGGATCCATAAACATCAAATGATCATCAAGTACATGTAGATTTCACAGCCAATAGCAGTAACCAGATCAACAAAACAGAACTAAACCCAGAACACCTTATCAACAGAAAAATTCAGTCAACAGATAGTCATGAGACAGATACGCAACTTTCCTTTCTTTGGCCTGCGTCACTACGCACTTCACCCTCTGCTTCTTTGCGTATACCCGCAGAGTTCCTTCTGCTCCACTGCATGCCCACGCACTGCTTCTTCTACTGCGCTGCATACAGTACACACCCAAATGCACTATCGCGCCTCATACTGCCACAGTAGGGACGCACCTAGAAAAACTATCGCGCCGCGTACATTTACTGTGCGTACGCACCTGAACCACTTTTGCTCTGCGTACATACGCAGTCACCCTTCTTCTGCTCTACGTACCCACGCAGTTCGCCTGTCTCTGCGCTGCGTACCCACGCAGTTCGCCTGTTAAACACCTGCGTACTTCAGATTAGGGCTGAATTTGCATATCATTGTGCTACAGTTAGACGGATGCCGAGATCTGATCAAGTGCTCGAGAGATCACCCTTCATAGATTCGCTTTCCACTTTACTTTCATATAGATCAAGCTTTTGAAACAATAAACCAAATATTTCAGATCTTAAGATATTCAACCCAAAAGCATACTCAAGCCAAATGATCTCCTTTGCTTTATATAGGCAAGCTCTTCCTCAAAAAATGGATCAATACCACGGGCCAAAACCATAATAACACAATACTGTCGGCTAAATACCAAGGGTTAAACATAAGAAACCCCACGTGTGCGCGCTTTACTGCCTTGAAGTGTGTGCACTGGGGGTACGCACCTCATGAATGGGTAACCTGCGTGTCTGGTCGCGGTCCCTGCACGGCGTACCTGCGGGTACGCATCTTCTGAACTGTTCTCCTGCATACTTCTTAATTCACATCATATTGAGAGCCATGCCATGGGTGTTGCCATCAAGTACAACATCTGTAACAGATAACCATACCAGAAACATAATGCCAACAATTATGTGTATGGTTTCCTCCCCAGAACTTGGAAGACAGTATCCCTCAGGTGTTTATATTTCACTTTGCACCAAATCCCTGGTTAGAATGCTGTTGCTGCCCAAAACTCGACTTTCAAAAGGGAATTAGGCTCTCACAGATAGAGTACAAAGCTTAATTTTTATCCCCAACCACATAAAAGTCACATTCTTTATGCAAAGGTTACCCCTTACAGTGGTTTATCATTTATACAGAAGGAATTTGTTAACAAGAACCGTGGAGGATAATTTTGACACAAAATCGACTGAGAAATTCCGTGCCACACACAGGAAACTGCTATTTTTTTTTTGACTCACAGGCAGACTTGTTTCATACTTTGTTATTCAAAACAGTTTAATTCACCACCTTTCGAACATATCATGCATGGAAGAGTGTTTTTTCAAGCCTACCTCTCTCAAAACTCCAAACTCGATGAAGAAAAGTCCAGACTTTTCTGCTCCGGAAGTTGTGTCGTACTTCCTGTAGAAGACCCCCCCGTTTCCTGTAGAGCGCCACTGCGCCTCCGAATGAGCCTGATATGTGGGAGAATTTTGAACAAGTTTGAAAAGCTTGTGGAGGACGACGGGTTAACAGATTGTGGGAGCAGAGGACATGTACTTTAGCTAAGAACGTTGCAGGTGCAAATTAATCAGCGGGTGGTGAGAGTCAGCCGAGCATTTTTTTGATTGCTGCATGATTTGTGGTGAGGGAGTGAAGTGGCCAGGTGTACATGGCCACATGCATACGGTAGTGTTGTTCGTGAACTGTGTGTTTTCCCCCTGTAATCACTGAAATCAATTGTGCTGAGGTTTAAACGGCCAACACTCCCTGTTGTTTTAATTTTCACGTGAGTCGACTGTCCATGTATACTGCATGACTTCTGGCTGAGCGGTAGAGAAAGAAATGTTGGGTTAACCTTGCTAGATTCGTGGCTTAATCCCACCATTACATTTGTTCATGCAGTTCTTCAATTAGATTCATGCAATAGAGGAATAGGTTTTAGTCACATACCTGGAAGTCGAATGGTTGCTGTGAGGTGCTGTGGCCTTTCATTTGCTGCATGCACTGGTTTCTGTGGTTGCATGGTGGCTTGGTTGCTGATTCATGGCTATTTTTTCTTGTGTATGTATCCTCTGGCCAGATCCACACTGCAGGAGCTGGCTTCCACGTTCAGATCTGCACCCTCAAGCTGTTGATGTTGAATTTTCACAGGCTAGAAACTTGTTTTCGCCATTGCTCCCGAATGATAGACCGGATCGATTTGAAACTTGTTGAGCATGTTCCTATCATCATTATTCACCTCCCATAGCAAAATCACGATCAATGGATGCACAGATTTTGAGAAAAATGGGAAATGGATGAAGATTACAGAGATCAATTTCTCGGAAACTGTGCATCGGAATCGGCTAAAACTACTTGGGTAGGTTACTGTCACCCATATGCATCTCCCCATGAAACAGGTTTTGAAATGGATGCACGGATATGGAGAAAATGCAAAAATGGCTGAAGGTGATGGAGGCTGATTTCTTGGAAACCATGCACTAGAATTGGCTGAAATTGCTCGGGCATGTTGCCATCATCCCTATACAACTCCCCATGTAACAGTTTTGCAAATGGATATACGGTTTTCAAGTTAGGGCAAAAACAAATTTCAGCACCATGCATTTTTGCTTCCAAGCATTCTGCAGTTTTTTGCATGGTAAGAAAAAATGAGCTTGGGCTGTGATGCAGGGATGGAAATGATGGAGGAGGAGTTTGAAGATTATAAGAGGACTTATGAACCCTTGATGAAGCTTCCATGTTCACCAAACTGCTTTTTAAAATCCATTTCCATCCTTTTGTGATTTCTACAGGAACTTCCTGTAGAAAACACAGTTTTCATAAAAGAAGTACAATGAGGTGGAAAAAATGATGGAGAAAGGTGAGGGATGGAAGCATGGATGCTTGCAGGCCTAACCAATAGATTCCAAGATTTAGATTCCATTCCAAAATTGAATTTGGCTCGCCTGAAGGTTCTACAGGATGTTTCTTGTAGAAATACAGAACTTTCTGTAGAAATGCCTGGAACTTCCTGTAGAAAGCCCAAAACTTCCTGCAGAAAGCTTAATCTTGACCTGAATGTGACCAAATCCTAGGAGAGGTGAGTGGCCATGGATGGAGTGTCTGGAGGGATGTCCTGGAGCCTGGTACGGACTCCTGTCCTCGTTTTGCGCGCCCCTCTTTTCCTGTAATGTATTCACTGCAACCTGCAATTATTTTACAGAGATTAGGCCTGATTTTTTTTTTTTTTTTTGAAAACAACTAGGGCGCCTCATGGAGGTTTTCACCCTAATTTCTTGCCCTGGGCACCTCCAAGGGAGGTTTTCACCCAGGGATCTTATCCTCTTTTTATTTTTCTCTTTTTTTTTTCCAACCCATTGACCGCCTGAGGGAGGTTTTCAATCAATGAGCCAATCTAAGGTGCCTCCAAGGAGGTTTTCACCTTAGATTTTTCCTCTTATTTCCAATTTTTTTTTTTTTTTAACCTACCCTACTTGAAAAACAAAATCATTTTCAAGTATAAGAATACTTCCAATGGAGCCATGTGCACATCGAGATTAGAGACAAACTGATGTGGAGGCTTGAAATGCATGTTTTGATAGCTAGCTGGACTTCAGAGACCAAATGATTTGACTTTGAAGGGATCAAACATAGCTGAGGAAGAGAGTACTACTGCAACTTTGTGACTGTCTGGAACCATATCTCAATATAGCTCTGATATCCTTGGTCCTTTTGCTGATCTGGATCATTCTACCATGACCTTCTCATCTTCCTCTTTTTGCTGATCTTTCTCTTGAGTACATGGAGGATTTGATGGTAACCATGAGGGAACTCTCTCGATCTCTGATTCTGATGTCTTCTCTTCATCAAGTGCAGCCCATGGTTCTTTGATCTCCTCTTTTGAATCTTATTTTGCTGGATGTGGTCCTTCAATGCTGTCAATATAATCTCTTTCTGGCAATACTCTTCTTGAGCTATGGTGAAGATCATTGAGCTCAAGAGGAGTCATTTGGACATGTTGTGCCTCAGCTTTGCAATTGGGTTGAGCTATTCCAATGTGCGAGTTTGGAAATGGTGGTATGGGTAGTTGAGTGGGGGTGTATATTTGAGATGGATGTGGATGGAGTTGTGGTTGGGCAGGTGGTGGAGGCAAAGGAGTGGGAGGAGTGTTGTACTGGGGCCTCCACCCCTGATGAGGTGCATTCCACTGAGACTGTGGCTGAGCATAAGAGTGAAACGAATGAGCAATTGGAGAAGCATGGTATTGAGGAGGATACAACCAAGGAGGGGGTGTGGACCAGGAAGGATGAGTAGGGGGACCTCAAGAAGGCATGGAAGTGGCTTGATAGGGGTCGTAATAGGTCTGGGATGTCCCTTTCATTCCCTACTGGTAAGGTATGGGTCCATGTGGCCTCCTTTGGTTCATATAGTAGAATGGTTCAGTGGCTCCTTTGGCCCTCTAATATGCAGCTTTAATTTCGGGCAAGGAAGGGCACTGATTCGTAGGATGGTATTCTTCACAGACAAAACACACTTCTATGGAGTACAATGGACATCCGTTCCTGGGATGCTTTCTAGTGCACCTGGACAAAAGATGGCCAAAGCCCTCTTGGCTTCCTCTTGCTTCCTTTGGATCTGCAAGGTATCCAGTTGCATGGTAAGAAACTGCCTCACCTCGCTCTTGAAATCTTCCATCTGATTTGCAAATTCATTTTTGGATAAGGTACTGTTCCCAACATTTCTGCTTGTAGCCATTTGCTCCAGAGGAACGTTTCCTTCTTCTTCTCCCCTAGAGGTTCTTCAAATATGTCTTGATGTCCACCTAGGGGTTCTTTAATCACAACCATCGAAGAAGAGAGAAGGTTGGTTGTGTGAAGCAGTGGGGGTGTTGTGCAATCATATTTCTGAGTTATCTCTACTCCTACAAGGCATGAAAGGAAATCTTTTTGGTTGATTTTTGTTTTTGTTTTTTTTTTTTTCCTGATTGTACCTACAAAACTGAAATATATTGAACTGCAACTAACTAAAATCTATCTTTCTAAAATGAAAATGTGGAATTGAAATGAAAGCAGGAAAGGACTAATCTATTTCACTGAAATGAAATTGCAGGAATGAAATGCTAGGCTACGCTTGCAGAATTGAAATTGCGGAATTGAAATGCTAATCTACGCTTGCAGAACTGAAATTGCAGAATTGAAATGCTAATCTATGAAAATAGGAAATGTCTAGTCTACTTTTGCGGAAATGAAATTGCAGAATGGAAATGAAATAAAATACTTAGTAGAAGGTTGTAGTGGAAAATAGAAGAAAAGAAGCAATCACCAATACTCTGACGCTTCCCCGGCAATGACACCAAAAAGAGTGGTGGGCCCCAGTATTGCAACAATAATGCTGCAACTCCTGGGACTCCCTTCTTTAATTTTATCAACCCGGTAGTTCGTAACAAACTTGGAAGCGACTGTGCTGTATGCACAAGTACTAGATCTTGCCGCAACTGTCACTTGGTCAGCTGGCACAAGTCCACTAGGGGCTTAAGCCAACTATGAGGTCTGAGAAGAAGCTTTTTAACTGATGGACGAAAGCGACTCAAAGGAAGCTAATCTACTTGCCGAAAGAAACTGAAAAGCTGAAAGGAAATGCAAACCCTAGCAAACCCTAATTTTACCAGCTAGCCCTACTGATGCGAAAAAGAGGATGCAAGCTACTGAAAGAGATGCCATTGACTTCTAGGAAGGTAAAATGCATGTGTCTAAGTTATCACTATCTGAAGTTTTTGAATAAGTTGGCAGAATTATCATGCATGTTCTTTCACAGTTTTTGACTATGCAGAGGTGGATCAGCAAGAGGAAATGCTTGCAGGAGGTTGGGAAGGTTCGGAGAGGGCCTAAGGGGTCCCTAGCACCCTTCCAGAGAGTTTCATAGAGTTTGGCTATCAAGAAACCTCATTCATGAGCTTCTACAGGAAGTTTGCAGGGGTTCTACAGGATGTTCTGGAATTTCTACTGGATGTTCTGTGATTTTCTACAGGATGTTCAGAAATGGGATTTTTGAGGGTGGATGGATGAAGAAAGATGAAGGAGTGGGTATGGAGGTAGGATAGGGGTTTGAGGTGGTCGAGGGACTGGTGGATGGAGTTGAGAGAAGATGTAGATGACTGGATTTATTCAAGGAGAGATAAGGCAATGCTACATAATAATATGAAAAGTAGGTCAACATGAGGGAACGTGGCAAAGGTAAGGCAAGGATCTGAAATGGAGGATGAAGCAGGTAGGTTGGATGGAGTATGGGCATATGGAGAAGTATGATAGGCGCTCTGCAAGTTATTTTTCAAACTGAACAAACAAACACTTAGAAAACCTATGACCTAGTTACTTCACTCTAATCTGACCTAAGTAACAGCAAAAGGAAATGAAAAGAAGTTTATTTGCAATGAAATCAGATGAAATAACTATGCAACTAGGTAATCATAAACCTAAGCATGCAATCAAAACTGATATCAAGATCGACAACTAAGAATCCAACACTACTAATTGCATGGCGAAGCAAAGACAATGTTTTTGTTGGCAGCAAGGTCACCTTTGTCCCAGCTCACGATCCCACTGAGGGAGAGGTGAGATCAAAGGTGCTTGATGGCATTTTTCTGAATATCTTCCCTGTGATTAACCTATCAACTAAATCTGAACATGAAAAGCCTTTTTAATCATTAAACGCAATCTAAATAACAAAACAAAATTTAAATCTAAATAGTAGATTTTATTCTAAGAATGCAGCAAAGACACATAAAAGTAAACAAAGGAGGTACTGGGCACTTGAGATGGGCCCAACCCCAAGAGCTACAACCTCCTAAGAGAGATTAGAGCTGGTGCAAAGCTAGATTCATCTTTATTGATAAAAGGAATAGTTACATTCCAAAAACTGTCCACAAGGAAAACTTGAAAATGTGTTGAAATGGAGAGCTAAACTATTGCCTAAAAAATGAATAAAATCGAACTACAAACTAGCTAACTTCTGCTTACAAAGTGACTAACTAATGGCTAACCAAAATGAGGCCCTAAGCCTTCTTATTTATACAAATTGAGGACCCCAACAGTCCTCCTAAACTTTAGGGACTCGGCTACCAAAACTTGTAGTTAACAACAGTCCTACTTGACTTGCTTGGCTGCCCTTGTGATAATTGATGTGGTGGCCCTTGAACTCCGAGCTGATGGTGGAGAATTCGAGGTAAGGGACCATAAATGAAGGGGACACCTCCCTACAAATACTCTCTCTTGCTCCTCCATGAATTTGGCTGCCAAGTGCTCATTAAAACCTTTAATTTTGTCTCAAAATTGACCAAAAACACTGCACAAAGCACCCATTAGACTTGTTGGCATAATGACTAACCCAATTCACTCTATTACCATAAATATAATAAAAAACATGCAATAAACTAATGAGAATGGAGGATTAAGTCGAATTAGGAGGCTGAATGAGCCCATATAATTATCCATTTTTGGGGCTCATCACCTACCTATATATTCATCCTCTCCCATTCTGAAATGGTTAGTCTTTTTCTATTTGCACTCTTATGCTAAGATTGCGCCTATATGCTACTCATATGGCTTGGACAAGGAGTTCATGGAGAGCATAGCTTGGACTTGGACATTCATTCAAGGAGAGCCTATTGAAATCAAGGCTTGGTTGTATGCTTCCTTCGTTATTTTATTAATATACAAATGTTGTTTCATTTTCCACAAATGTGTATGCTTATGTATCATTTGTCTTAACGCTTCTTGATCTATGAAGTAGGTTATGTTTGAATATGCTATTTGTATTTGCATGCTTTGTTGTGTCTTGATCTCTTGTGCAGGTGTATAAACATTGTGAGCAGTAGGAATGAACCTGTGATGCAAGTGATTCAAGGTCTTCAACAAAGCATGACGTGATAGCATCAGAACAAGGTAGGCCATCTTCTTCGTCTCTCTTCTCAATTGTAACTCAGGAAAGTGTCCATTATATTGACACGTAGGTTGCTAGTCCCACTCATTAGGCTAGAGGGATTGTCTCTGTCCACAGAGAGGATTTACCTAGACAACAGATCCCCACTGGATCACTAGGCCCTAAACAAGCATAGATGCCTCTGGATTTCTCCACCTACACCGTGAGGAATTTGGATGTCTCTTAGTCTCTAGGCTTTACCGTATATCTTTCCATTCATCGGTCAAAAGGATTCCTAGGCCTAATCGAGACTCCAATATCCAGGCTTTACTGTATATGCCACCATTCACTCGTCGAGGATTCCTATGCATAATTGAAACTCCACCCTCCAAGCATTATCGTATATCCCGCCATTCACTAATCGAGGATTCCTAGGCCTAATCGATGGTAAACACCTCTAGGATTTACTGTGTATACCTCCATTCACCAGTCGAGGGTTTTTAGGCCCATTGAGGTACACAAAATCCGGCTTTACTGGAATCCCACCTTCTCCGATCCAGGGAGTCCTAGGCCTTGTGTTCTTTTTTAAAGACCACCTCACTCAACTTCGATACCATCCAATAATCCAGCTCAACCAAATAAGAGAAACCACCATCACACCATGGATATCCAGAAATGGAAAGGCAAGGTTGAAGATCACTATCACACTTGGAAAAACCCATGCCAATGACAACAAGAGAACCAAATACACACATGCATGTACCATTCATGAAAATTCTAGAAAGGAAATCACACATGCAAATCGATACCTGCAAGTAATTCCATTGTAGCTTCTTGATCTTGCTCTTCCTTTCTTTTCTTGATCCAATGTTGAAGTGCTCCAAGAAAAATCTAAGTGTCCAAGAGTGCGAGAGAGAGAATAGAGAGAGAGATCCACCATATAACTATAAAAAAGCTACCAACTGATCCTCAGAAGCCTTTTTATTAAATAAGCCTCCATTTTCTTCATTTTCCATTATTTTCCTTCATTTTCCTCCTCACATGTAACCTGTGACCTTTCATCTTCATTTTCATCTAATTTCCATTATTTTCATAAATAAAATGCCAATTAATGCCTCTTTGCCTTTCCAAATCCTTTTCCATTGCCTTTGTCAATTTCCTTAGCCATAATAAACCAAATGAACACCCATTAGGATGTTTTTCCCAACATTCAAATTGGAATACATGTCCTATGGCCTTGGTCTTATATTTTTTTACATGGATTTCTGACCAGGATTGTTACAAAACCTTCTCCCTTGGTGGAACATTGTCCTCAATGTTCAATGACACCTACAACCAACAAAACCGCTGAAAAACAAAACATACTGCCTATGGAGCATTATAACATAGCTTGTTGTAGTATTTACAATGACCACTACTGAAAATGTTAAATATACCATTTACTGGAGCTTTATAACACAACTCGTTATGGCATTTACAATAATATCCACATATACTTATGCACATTTGCTTCAACCAACAAATAACCATATTGTTTATGGAGCTTTATAAATCAAACTTGATACAATATTTACAATGATATACACATATATACATATGCACATTTTCTTTAACCAACAAATAAAAGGATATGATGTCTGCATCTACAACAACAGAATCTAGAGGCTCACACCTCCACCCTCAAAAGTAGTACTAGGATTCACCTCCTTCCCAGGAAGTCCAAAATCCACTTCCAAATTCAAATTTGCATCCAATGTCTAGTGCCACAATCCTGCACCACTTGACCTCTCAGTGAACAGTTATTGGCTCATTGTTCCAGGGCACACTCCCAATGTGCTAATGATTCCATCTAGAAATGCTAGTGACCAAAACAAATACATTCACTGGCCTTCCCTTCTCTTCTACACAGTCCCTCGGGAAATTTGATCATCCCCTTCTGTGCAGTTACTCACCTTCCAAGTTCCCCAACATCCCTATCCCGAGCGATCCATCCCTTGGCAAGGTTTCCTCACATTGGAAGGTCCAAAAACCAAGGCATATCCCTGCCTCAAAACCATCATACTAGTCATAACATGCTCAAGAAAATCAATGGACATAATTGGGTACTAGTGCCCCATAATGGCTCTACTCCTGAAGTGCTTTACGAGTGTACTGCTACCTATTCCAATTCCTTATGCTGTTGCTGCTAATGCTTGCAATCAGTTTCAACCACCCGACCAAGCATTTCCATGCTTTCCTATACCAAACACATAAATTACATTAGATTCAAAATAAATTGAAATAAATTCAAATCATACATCATTAGTGGCTCGTCAATAAGGTACATTTGCACTTATGTTCACTTCTTGTCACAATGAGCCAAACCAACTCTTGACCAAATCATTATGAATAAACATATCACATCCAGTTAGCTCGAAATGAAACCATCATAAATCAAAATCATGAATCACATGCACCAGAATCATAGATCACATGTAACCATCGTAAATCAGAATCATAGATCACATGTAACCATCATAAATCAGAATCATAGATCACATGCATAATAAAAATGAAATAAAATGTTGATAGTAATCCTTTAATCCATCCTTCGCTTCTACCTTTATCCTTTATCCTTTTCATACACACATCGGATTGGTTTCCATACCCAACAAACACCCAAAGCCTTTTTTTTCTTCAATCACGTATAGATACATAATGTACATCACAACACGTACATCCAAACATAATGTACGACACCACACAATGCATGCACCTACACCTGATATACATCACGACACATACACCTCCACCTGGTGTACAACACAACACAATACATACTCCTACATCTAGTGTACAACATAATGCACATACATACACATAGTACAACACAATGAATACAAATGTCATGATGCCATGACTACAAAATTCACATACATAGTACCACATGTACACAACACACGTATCACATGCACACAATACCACATGTACACTAGTACCAAATGTACATAGTACCACATGTGCACAGTAACACCTGTACACAACACCACCTGCACAATGTGTACACAACATCACATGTACATGGCACCATCTGCACAATGTGTACACAATGCCACACGTATATCACACGACCATTAAATTTTTACATAATACCACATGTACACAAAACCACATGCACAACATGTGCACGACACCACATGTACACAATTCCACATACATGACATGAACACAACACCACCTACACACAATGCCACATGTACAACATGTACACAACACCACATGCACATAAAACCACATGTATAATCATGCACACAACACCATATGTACATAAAACCACATGTACAACATGCACACAACATTATATGTATATAGCACTGCATATACAACTTGTACATAGCACCATATGTACACATCATCACATATCCAACATGCGCACATTACGATATGTACACAACACCACATATCCAACATGTACGATATGTACACAACACCATATGTACAACATGCACACAACACTATATGTACATAGCACTGCATATACAATTTGTACATAGCACCATATGTACACATCATCACATATCCAACATGCACACAATATGATATGTACACAACACCGCATATCCAACATGTACGATATGTACACAACACCATATACACAACATGCACACAACATCATATGTACACAATACTACATATGCTACATGTACACAATACCAGTACTGCACATCCTAAGACCAAACTGTCTCTACCAAACAACCTTGCTTCCAGTGTCTCTCCACCATCCATGATTATCTCAGCATGCCACAAAGCACACTGATTTCGCTCCGCTAATGTATCCCTCAGCATAACCTGTCCATAACATAGACATAGTGTAATCATATAATATCAATTCATAACCACATGATACTGACATCATAGATTTGTGAGGACTACTCTGCCACTTAATTCCTCATAGCCAAGAACCTCTTCATGCCATTCACCTGCATAAGCAATCATTCCTCCACAATAATGATCCCTAACGACCTTGTTAGACAGTGAGATAGATACATAGATAGATACATATATATAAACATTAGCATAAAATAGTCATGATCCTATTAGACAACGACATACATACATATATACATACATACATACATATAAACATTAGCATACAAACAATCATGATCCATGATGACACTGTCAGACATGACATACATACATACATACATACATACATACATGTATACATATATAGACATCAGCACAATCATGATCACAACATAATTACCAGATACCATAAGGTCGAGACTAAGATAACTACCTTTATACATGCACAACATGCACAACATTTAGAACAACAATTCCAATATAGCCAAGGCATCTGAAGCCTAAAATCCATTTACTATAGCTTTCCTGTTACCTTTCTCATGACTGTCCTACCACCATCCATTTACCCCAATGAACCCCACCATTCCAATTGATTGTCATACTCTTGCCTTCAACTGCCCTTACTCATGCACTGAGATTCATTTAGGTCTTACATTGCTTGTTAGGTTTCAATAAGCTTTCTCAAGCCCCATTAACTTTCCTCTCTCGCTACCAATTCCCAAGACTCAAACATAAAATGAAATAGCAAGAAATAGACAAGAAGAAAACCATGCAAACCAATAACGATACGACACCACAAGTAAAGTGGTATGGCCATACACTAGACATAAATGAAACTGCAAATCAAGAAAATTCAAATCATAAAAGACCAAAAGCACAAACAAACAACAACACCATGACTCAATCCCCATGGTTCCCAAACTTCCAAGGGAAAACTCAACCTAAGCCTTCTTCAAGATTTCCTATCAGCCTCTTTTTCCATGCAATCACCTGCATCCTACTGTCATAAACACATAACTGTCAGTGCATAAATAAACGTAACAACATACTAGTTACCTTACCTTGTTGTGCTAAGCACACTGCCTTGTAAATGAACACGTACATATCATCTCTCTAGGGACTCCAACTCCCTTGAAGGATCCAACTATAACTAGAAACCAACTATTATACCTGTCAAATAGATGTTCATGAATCTAGCACATATCCATATGATGTAAGACAAAATCAAGGTTAAGAGGGATTCTTGTGTTCATGCAAAGCACTCATTCATTTGGAATTGTGGCTTCCAAACATCGCCAAAGGAATTCTTACCCAATTACTTTCATTTACCTTTTTACCTTGTTACAATTGAGTTATAATATGTACTGCCACATCACACAACTGTTAGTTATATAAACACATCAACTATTACCTTGTCACGCTAATACCAAGCATGTTTCCCTACAACTGCTCACACATGTCAGTCACACATTCCAAAGATCAAGACATCATGTATATTAATTTGAAATCAACCTTTACCAAGATGAACAATTAGGTCATAATCACAATCAACTCACAATCATAAGTCATAATACTACAACTAGCACCCACTTGCATGCAAGTGCATATTAGATGTATCAACACATAATGTGTTAGTACAGCCATCTTGAAACAAGGTCATTCCTTCATGCAATCTTACAGACACATACTCATATCATGCAATTAATCAAACATTCAAGCACAGATATATGACCTAATAGACACCAAACACTCAAACACCAAATAAGCGACATAATAGAAAATTCAAACACCAAATAGATGACATAATCAAAATCATACCTTAATGTATCTCATGGGATGCTATCTTGTCTGCACATTAATCTAGATTAGCATGATATAACTTCACAATACATTAAATCAAATGCAAATAACGTCATGATATCCATAACAATAACTAGCTAATATGTTCACATTGTAAACTCATAAAAAAATTCCATTCATGCATAACAATCACATATGCACAGTATGATCCGGGTTTAAACAAGAATGCAACAAATTACATATAACCATAAGTACAAAGATGCAGTAGAAATAACACTTCATTTTATTAATATCAAATACTGAAATATGCTTACAAACAGAATGGAAATAAGACTAGCTCAGGCGATGGTAGCTTATCTATGAGAAGAAATGTGGTGGCCACATGCCTCTAAACTGTGTTACAATGAGGCTCAATGACCTATTTATTATTGAGAAAAAATGGAAAACCTTAAACATCCAAAAACCTAACCCTAAGAGATGAAGCGCCAAACTATGGGCCTCGTTTGGGTAAATTGGTACATCTACTTCCCATGGTTGTAACTTTGGCATACGATCTTCGTTTGACGCGCACAATACCTCGCTAGAAAGATTTATCCAAGGACTACAACTTTTGAATGACCAACATGAGAACTCATGTTGGTCCCAGTTTTCCCAAAAAACATAGTTTAGGGCCTCAAAATAGCTCTTGAAGTCCAAGACCCAAAAAATTGCCAAAAATAGTAAATTGTGCTACAAATAAGGAAACTAAAAAACTGAAAGAAATAATGGTGGGGGTCCAAGTGGAATAGGCAGGTGGCCACCGATATTCACCTGGATCACATTCATTATAAATTAGTATTGTTATAGGCTATTTTGTCTCATCTGATCAATCAACCTCCTAATGGGATCATTCACATTATATTCCCCCCTTTACATCATCATTGCACAAAGCCTTATGCATGACTCTCTCATTCCCCACAATTTCTGCCCTAAACTAGCATCATCTAATCTATTTTTAGGACCAACACACCCTGGCCTCTTGTTGGACAACATTCACCTACAGGTTGCTCCGTTGTGGCCTTCATTGATCACCTACAAGTTTCTCTCCTTGCACCTACATTGGTTCTGGAAATTCGGGAAAAAGAGAGAGAATCCCGAAGCCTCCATTTCTAAAAGCTTCAAGGATCTGCTGTAACCATTTACCTCAGATAAAAATTTCGAATCATATCCTATCCTACCTTTTAGTTTCCATCCCTTATCCTTAGATCTCATCCTCCCATCAAGAGTGGATCCAAACCTTAGATTGGTAATTGGACAAGAACTCCCAAATTACCCCACTCCTCTATATATCTACAACCTTCCATATGCAAGAGGTTGATTTCGGAGAGTGATTCTACCCTTATGTTATTGTTGTGAGGGTTATCCTTGCATGCATTTAGGGTGATTGGAGGTACACTTTGTGAAAAAGGAAGGACAAGTCAACAAATTGGAGGAGCTCTTCTACAAGATCAACACCTAATTATGATTGTAACTCACTCCATTTATATCAATACAAAGAGTTCTTCTATTTTCCTATATGTAATGGTGTTATTTCATATATTTAAATACCATGTTGATCTATTGAATAAAGTAGATAGATGATGTTACATAGATCTCGTAGTTTCTTGTCATGTGTTGTTTGGTGTGTAGGTTCTAATTTTGGCAGTTGATGCTAGGATTGGAGCATTCAAGACAAAGAAGGAGTGAAACATAAGTAGCTTTGTTCCCATAATCTACTTACTTTAAGGAAAACATTAGGTCCTTTTTCATTTTGTTGTTCTAGGTTAGCCACCAAACCTAGGGGAGATATTTCTTTCCGCAGTCATAGATCCTACATAACAAGTATGACATAATATAACAATATATTAACTAATAATTGATTGCCATAACCATAATCATTTGAAAAGGTTAATCCAAATTATCACAACACATAATAACATCAAGACCTCAGCTGCAATGACCATAATCATCAAGCATATGGCCACAATGCATATAACAACAAGTTACTATCCTTCATGACTAACCAATGCACATACATATGATCACACTGATTAATTAACATCTATCATACATGTAACTGCAACAACCATAGACCAACAGACGTGTACAAAATTGTAATGCTCATAACAACCATTAATCAACATACTTGCATACCCAACATAACCTGTATTACGGTCTTCTCTTACCCCGAAGTCTAGTGTCGCAACCTCGCTTTGATGGTATGCATCTCCTGCTCTATCTCAACAAACACATCAACATCATAACATAACGCCAATGTCATGATGACACAAACTACATACAATGACCTCACAATTCATGGATAACTATAACCACGACAATACATGCATAACAACATATAAACACTGACATCTATAACAAATGCATACACAATTGACATGCATTCATGACTAAAGCATCCAAACAACAACATCATCAACTCCTACATGGAAACACATATGTAACAATGACCACTACATGCATACATAACAAGCACATATACAACCTACATGCACGCATGACAAACACATTTCGCCCATCCATTCCAAGTGTTGAACCATGCTTTGATACCACCCTTTAATGCCCTCCTCCCACATTTACCCAAGTTACGGCCTACCAGGGTAAACATGTGACGAAGAGTTACTACGATATGATTCAACCTCCTAGGTCACATTATGGAAGTGGAATCGACAAACCAAAAGCCTTAATGACTTCCCTATTAGATGTTGTTAGAGTCGGTCTGGTCAGTCCTCCGTCAGAGATCAAAACTCTTTATGCATTTCATGATTAGGTGTTCCGCTCCATTCTCCCAGTTGCATTCCGCTAGGGGCATGCCATAATCTAACGGAGAAGGTCATTATAATCATTTCCCCCCTCATGTCTGGCTCCTGCTGGCTCAGGTCTTTTGTCAATCATCATCAAAGTCCATGACAGTCAAGGTCTGGTCCTTTAAAGGACAAAGGTCATTTCGAGGTCTAAGTCTAGGAATTCATCAATTTGGTACTTGAACATGTCCTTTAGAGCCATGCAGGCTAGAGTGAGGCCCTTACACAGTTATGGTTCAGAAAGCTTCATCGTCATGTGGATAGAATCTGACTCTTCTTCAAAACTCTGTTTTGAAGAAAAGTCAAACGGTGTCATTTATGGCAAAATTTTCAAAAAAGTTGTCAAGTGATTTTTTCAGATGCAGTCATGGTTTCTGTGGCCACATGTCCTGTCTTGCAACCCCTACAAAGAGTGCCGAAAATTGCATCATTCGAGCTAAAATTTCAAAGGGAAAGTGAACATCAGTGTGTTTAAAGTCAGTGAAAAAGTGAAAAACTCAAACATTAGAAAAATGGGTTTTTGAAGAGGAAAAAATTAAACCCATCTCTTCCAAGGCTATATATACAAATTTTGGTCATAAACAAATTCATTGTGCCATTACAAGTCTTGAAGAAGTGTTGGAAAGGCGTGAGTGTGCATCGGTGAGCGATTGATTGAGTTGGAGGCGACCTTGGAGGCCGCGACGCATATAACCAGGAGCGCGGTGCACACAGAGGGCGCAATGCACACGCAACCTGCAAATAGTTTAGTTTTCTCAAGCGTGCGACGCATACCCAGAGCGCGACGCACTGGGTTTTGCGCGTGGCGCATACAGTCAGAGGCTTAAGCGAGCAACTGGAGTCGGTTGGAGGTGAAGACAAGGGCGCGACGCACACAGGCAAGGGCGTGGCGCAAACGCAGGGTGCGACACACACAGCACCCGCCCACCGTTCAAGCCCATAATGAGCGCAGCGCACACTCGGAGCGCAGTGCACACAGACAGGAGCGTGGCGCACACAGACAGGGGCGCGGCGCACAGAGATAAAACACCTAGAACGTGCCAAAACTCCCTCAAATTTTTTTGTGAAGCCCCTCTAATTGTAAGGTAGGCTCTCAAACTCATTTGTGAATCAAATTTGATAAAGATATGGTGGATTATTGCTGGTGATTGAATGCAAAAACATTCCATAAAGCAAACACAAGAAGACACCAAAGAAAAACCATTTTGCTAGGGTTGTGTAACAGTGTTGTTGCTGCCAAGGTTATTTTTCCTACCCTACCCCTGTCCCTTATTCCCCTATGTCATTTTTCCCCATTATCACTACCCTAACACTACCAAAATCATATTCCCTTCCCCCTCCTCCTATTACTCAATTTAAACCCTAAACCCTACCCCATCACAATGCCCCAAACTCTTCCCACACCCCTAACAAATTTTTCCTTATAAACCCTATCCCCATTTCATCACTCCCTTCCTAACATTCCCTGTTTCATTTGTTCCCCTTGGTAACATATACTACGAAGGCACCCAGCCTCACACCATCATCAAAGGGGCAGCCTAATCACAACCCACATTGCAGTCATGTCATCATAGCATTCATCCAAGTATGAGAGGGAGACACAGAGTGACTCATCCTCAGAAGAGCAGGCTCCCAGGAGACACCACAAGAGTGGCAAACATGTCAGGGATGAACCCACTACCCTCACCGAGTTACAAGCATGCCCTCTTGCCATGTCATCCTTCCAACACTTATCATGTTTCTAATTTTGTCAAAGGGTGACAAATGTCAGAGTTCATCATGAGTTGGCCTGTTTATTTGTGCTTCATCTACATGGAGGTTAGTCTACCTTGGCCAGGGTCACTTTCACCTTGACACTTGAAACTATATCAATGGCAACAGGTATTCCAAATGTTGGGGAGCAGTGGCATAAGAAGAAGAAGGTGGAAAGGCAACACTATGAGCCTTACATCAAAACCAAATTCTTGAATGAGCTCACAAGAGTATTTCCCTTCAGATACTTGAAGAATGAGTATGCTCCGCTCATGAGATTGATCATGAAATACTTCAGCTGTGAGGGGAGGTTCTATAGACTGTATGCCTATCATATCCACTTGCTCATGCACTTTACCAGGGTGAGGATGATGAACCTCCCATTTTTCATATGCAGGAATATAGAGAGGATGAACACCTTCATGCTGCATAAGACCCCTCAGCAGCAACTTAACAGTGTGTATCACTTCGCTCTTATCCAGATTTTGGTAGATCATTAGTTGGGATTGCAAGGCATTGCTTGGGAGGACTTCATCTCCCGTGACTTCTTCAGCACACCACAGGTACTATCAGAGCCCGAGCAGGAGTTGGGTGGTCCTTCTTATCAGCATGAGTGCCATGAGACCACGATCATGCCATTTTTGGTGACATATCAGAAAGGCAGTAGGAAATTATTTGCAGCAGCAAAGCGAGTGTTATCTCCACCCGGGGTGGAAGGGGCCTTGCTTTCAGCATTAACTACATAGGTATTGGACAAGGGCAAGGAGCCCGTGCATGATGAGGGGCCATTAGGTGCACAGGAGACCGATGTCATCCTCATTTAGGATGAAGAGATAGAGGCAGAAAATGCCAAAATTAAGATGACCATTCAGGAGCAGGACATGGAGATCAAAGACTTGATGCTCAATTTCGAGAGGGCTATATGGGTCATCAAGTATCTGGAGCAGAGAAACAAACAGCTTGAGGACCAACAGATGATCATGGAACTGCAAAGCATCCGTGAAAATCAACAAGCTGCCCAACAGAGAGGGATCGAGCTCACTACCTTTGAGCAAGAGATCAACAAATAGATCGGGTCAATCTACACTTGGAGAAGCTGCTGGAGAAGGAAAACAGGGACAAGACCATATTGAGGAGGATGGCTTGTCATTACAGGGCACGGAACATGAGCGCAAAGGCCCGAATAAGGAGCTTGAAGGCTAAATTGAGCAAAGCAACAAAAGAGGCAAAAGAGGCAAAAGAGCAAGATCGGCTTCGAATCTTGGCTGAAGCTTCCTTGGCACAGCATAGTACTTCATAGAGGACTTCCAGGCCAAATTTCAATGAATTTGGGGAAATTTTGGTCACATGACAATTTTTTGGCACAAAAACAGGTTTTTTCTCTATACGCGCCACGCCACCGGCGCGACGCGTAATATTGGGAGCTCCAAATGAGAAATGGTTTGCATTTTTGGATTCGGCATGCAAAATCACGATTACTGGCACTAGGAGCAAGAAATTGGGAGAAGATCTTGGCCACAAAAAGGGCAAAATACACTAAAAAATGGCCTCACTGCCCCTATTTTGACACACAGGAAGCAGTCTTGGGAGAATGAATATTTGGAGGGGCAAATGAGCTCCAAATTCAAAAATTCCACTTGGGTTGGAAAGTAGACAGGAAAGGCTTTCCAAGGAGAACACTTGGGCACATTTGTGACTCCATAAAGTGCCTCAAAACTGACCTCAAAATGGCGCGATGCATACAGGAAAGGGGCGCAGCGCATATAGGAAAAAGGGCTACAATGCCTCCATTTCGCGAAATTTCGCTTCCCGAATTTTGGTAAGTGGGCCCACTCATATGCACTTCAATTTTTTGGCACCTAAGGTGGTTTTATAAGTATTTTCACTCCAGATGGTCAGTTATCCAAGTGGCAAAGGAAGGCAAAGGGCCACCCAAGCCATTTGTCATGTTTGTGGTGCTGCACTTGTAGCTGTTGTTTGGCTCTCCACCTTTATTTTGTAATGATTCGAGTAACTGCCAACCCTTGGGCATTCTATCTCTTCATGGCACATTCTATATATTGTATGCAAGCCATTTGCAAAGGGTTGGTTGGCTTGTAACTTTTGGGAGACTGTGGGGAAAGAAACTCTGTTTCTGCATTGTATATTTTTTACAGAGGATTAATGAAAGGTAGTGGCTCTGTTTCATGAGATTCATGTGGTTGTGAGTGTAGCAAATGTGTCTCTTATGTTTCATGTGTCTATTGTTATGTTTCATAGCTCATTTCATGTTCATTTCCATTGAAATTTTCTAAGTTAGCTAAGGTAGAATTCAATTTTATTTCTCTGCCTGTGGGAAAATTTCATGTACAATGTTCATTCTTCTGTTGAAAAGGATTCATGTTGTCCATGCCCTTTTCACCCTCTTAGTCAATCTCTCCATTCCGTAATATATTAAAACTAAATTGCTATGCTTTCCACCTGCCTTGCCTCATGAAATAATCCATGCCTTTGTATTAAGTTCTCTGTTCATTAAGGTCCAGTGGTCCCATAACATCCCAGAAACACAGTCATTCATAAAAATCACTTCTTATTTTCATTTTCACTTACTAGCCTAAGACAAGTAGTTCACTGTAAGTCATCTCAGGCCTTTTCGTTTATTTATTCACTGAGTGTGACTCAGAGAGAGCCCTCTCCTGTTCTGGTAGGGTTTAGCTACCAGACTGAGCGTGGTTTGTGGTTACCCTGAATTTTGCCTTCTTTCAGCCTAAGGCAGAATTAGGTGCTAACAGATGCTATAGGACCCCCAAGTGCTAAACCACCCTTCCAGGTGCCTAGACCCTAAATTAAACCAATGCCATGATCTCCTAGACACTGGCACAACACTTCTCAATGTCGATTGAAACCATCTAGCCGCATGCATGATGCCTACAAGGGAGTGACTACAATATTTTGCACTTAGTTCTATGCTTGTGACTATGAGATTTAAGCCACTTTTTTAGGCTAGGATCCAGACCTATACCCATAACTTAATGAAACTTTCCAGAACCATGAATGACACAAGGACAAAGCCTTCCATACAAATCTTACACAAGAATTTGGCCTAACAAGGTCTAGGCATGACAGACATTCTATCAAACATATCATGAACATGAAATCTACCAGTCATAAATACACATCTAAACATAGGGGTTTGATACTTATCTAAGAATCGTCAAGAAGGGTTGCTGCCTTCTCACAATAGTTGAATCATCTATTAGGTCATACATTCATCATTCATTCATTACTAATCAAAACATGGTAAGAGCCATGACTAAGATATGTCATAAAACCATGCCTATAACCAACATATATCCAACATAGTAGCAATAATAGAACAACCATTAAAGTCTCATAATAACAAGTACATGTACACCTAAATCACAAGAAGAAAAGAGCTCTTATTAACATATGCAGATCCAACCAAGTCAGGGACTTCCAAAAAACACCCAACCATAGATTTGGCTGAACCAAATCTTTGTTTCAACCAATCACCCTTGTGCCATATTCCAAGCATGAATGTGGGACTCACAACAAAACCAACCAGGTTTCCTTAGTCTTTACCGCAATCCCATTAAGGGATTCCTAGGCCCGAATCCCTCATCAATACAACTAGACTTTACCGTAATCCCCACCGGATCATTAGGCCCTAAACAGGCATGGATTCCTCTAGATCTCTCCACCTACACTGTGAGGAATTTGGATGCCTCCTAGTCTCTAGTATTTATCATATATCCTGCCATTCACAGATCGAGGATTCCTAGGCTTAATCGAGACTCTAGTCTCCAAGATTTACCGTATATCCCACCATTCACCGGTCAAGGATTCCTAGGCTTGATGGAGACTCCACCCTACATGATTTACCGTATATCTCGCCATTCACTAGTCGAGGATTCCTAGGCCTAATCGAGGGCACACACCTCTAGGCTTTACCATATATCTCAGCATTCACCAATCGAGGATTCCTAGGCTCAATAAGGTACACAAAAAATGACTTTACCGCAATCCCACCTTCTCTGGTCCAGGGATTCCTAGGTATTTTGTTCTTTTTCATAGACCACCTCACTCAATTTCGATACCATTTGACAATCCAGCTCAACCAAATAAGAGAAACCACCATCACACCATGGCTATCCATAAATGGCAAGGCAAGGCTGAAGGTCACCATCGCAACTGGAAAAATCCATGCTAGTGATAACAAGAGAACCAAATACACACATGCATGTACCCTGCATGCCAAATCTAGCAAGGAAATCACACATGAAAATCGATACTTGCAAGTAATCTCGTTGTAGCAGCTTGATCCTGCTCTTCCTTTCTTTTCTTGATTCAATGTTGAAGTGCTCCAATAAAAATCTAAGTGTTCAAGAGTGTGAGAGAGATAATAGAGAGAGAGCTCCACCATAGAATTGTCAAAAGGCTACCAAATGATCCTCAAAAGCCTTTTTTTATTAATGAGGCCTATATTTTCTTCATTTTCCATTATTTTCCTTCATTTTTCTCCTCTCATGAAACCTAATACCTTTCACCTCCATTTTCTCCTAATTTCCATTATTTTCATAAATAAAATTCCAATTAATGCCTCTTTTCCTTTCCAAAACCTTTGCCAATTTCCTTAGCTTTAATAAACCAAATGAACATCCATTAAGATGTTTTTCCCAACATTCAACTAGGAATACGTGTCTCATGACCTTGGTCTTTTATTTTTTTTACATGGATTTTTAACCAGGGTTGTTACGTCTCTATTCCAATCGAGATTTCCCATTTAGGCAAGGTATCTTGTTCAAAGCCAAATGTTCATTTTAGGGGTTGTAATTGTCCACAATGGCTCCATTCTCATAGAAATGTTGGCAGTTTTATATAAGTCGTGCATTGTGTATGACTATCATGTATATGGGGTAAATAATCTAATTTTAGTCATCAAAATTTCAAAACTTGGCGTCTTGTAGGTTAAGCCGCTTCGATGCAGACAACACTTGTTAGGGAACTTGGTGTATTTGTCAAACATGAAATTTGTTTGGGATTGCCTATTCAAAGCACATAATGCATACTTACTCCTACATGGTGGTGAAGATATAAGATAACATTTGAAAAGTGATGTGCTTATTGGAGGTGTCAATGAACTTTCTTTTTCAAATCCTAGCAAACAACAATGCATCATTACATGTGGAGATGACAAGGTAATCAAGTATGGGATGCCATTACTGGCCGCAAGTTGTATACTTTTGAAGTTCATGAAGCGCTTGTGTATTCAATATGTTCTTATCATAAAGAAAACATTCAATTTATCTTTAAACAACCATTGAGGAAAAAATAAGGGCTTAGTTATATGATCATGTGGATTCAAGAAACATTGGTGCACTACTACGACATACAATGCCGATGAGACAAGACTCTTCTATTGTGGAACTAGAAAGGAGGGAAAGTCCTTTCTTAGAATGGAATAAAAGTGAGGGAGCGAGATTCCTTTGCATCTAGTGTTACCACATATTTTAGTCACGTTCCTGAACTATTGTCATGTGTCAAATTTGGTTTATCAAGGATAAGGCGCAGGTTTCCATTTTCCAGTTTATGTTATAATGCCATAAATATTTCATGTCTCAGTTTCCATGGTGTAAATAATCGATCAAAATCATTTAGGAGAAACTTAGTTTTAGTTTTGGATGGTGAAGGAAGATGTTATGCAACAATGAATTGCTAGAGGAGGAATCTGATGACAACTCCTACAAATATTGCAAACAAGTGCAGCGAGTTTGTGAGCATCTCCATGCCATGTTGTGACCAGTCTAGACCCTCCCGATATACCTCGTTTGTTTCACTATTGTTAGTCAGAAGAAATATATTCGAGGGATGGCACTTTGATGGTATTGACTATGGAACACAATGTCCATATGTAATATTGGAAGAAAATCCTCAACATGATGACTCTAGACGTAGAGGAAATGCTCAGACTCGTTACAATTATTAAAAGCCTGTTACTAGTGACACATGTTGTCCCATTTAGAAAATTCAAAGTTAAATAAACTCTAAGAGGACGGGATGGGCACGCAACGCTCCTGCAAGTTGATAAAATAATCGACCGCTCAAACTAGTTTGTGTTTCAATGAATGGCATGAGATTTCCTTCGACTCAATGAAGTTTAATAAAGTAGGTAGTCCCACAAAGTTGTTTACTGAAACATGTGATCGATTAATCAACAACTTAGGTTGATTTTGGGAGGTCCCTCCTCATTTTTAGAAATTACTAAAACAATCCCTGAGACGAGTATCTTGTTTTGCGAAACCACCATCAGGTTATGATATACGCATGATTAGCACTTGGGGCCCGCACACACCTATTTCTATTTTAATGCTCATATATACACATTATAAGTTTTGAGTCCAAAATCTAATTTATATATATTGTGAATATTTCCAAAGGTGCGGGGTATCATTTTTTAAATTGTAAAAAGGGGATTAGGGATTTTAAAATATCATATATATATGATATTAATTTTATTAATTTTTTCACCCTTTATTATGAGTTACAAGACAATTTTATAACTGTTAAAAAAGGGTCAGTTTTTATAACTTATTATATAGTTAGTTAGTTAGTTAAGTCTTAGGGTAGGAAATAAAAATTGGAGAATGCGATTTTGTGGGGTTCGAAGTTTGAAAAACATGGAGACAATGTAATGAAGAAATATCTCTAAAATTGAAGAATACAAACCAGTTTTGATTCCAGTTCCTGGGGTATTGCATAATTGTCTTTCTTCACTACATTTTAATTATTTCATTAATGTTTTTCTTCTACTAGCATGAGTGTAATGAAATTGCAAACCTTTTTAAGTTTTGATTGTAAATTTATCATGAATGCTACTCATATTTCAAATTTAAAGAGTCTTAATGTGTGCACCACCATGCTGGTAATTCCTCGATATCTTGGGTCTCTTCATTATTCTTTTTGTAGGGTTAGCATTCATATTCTTAATTTCTTGAGTTATTAAACCTTGTTCATCTTCATTCTTCTTCTAGCCACCTTTTAATAAAAGCCCTAAAACCTTAATCTATATTGGTCAGTATGGTTTTAAAGATAAGTTTCAGAATTAGAAGGTTTGTTGCTAGCTCTCATGGCTTATTTCTTTGGCCACATATTTTAAAGTTTTCATCAATCTTTAGATGTCCAGGGAACTGGTTCTTCCACAACCAAGAATTGTCTCTAGGGAAACAACATGAGACATACATATGATATCTACATACACATGCATCACATGCACTGCACTAATATATATACATGATTGATTATATAGAATGTCTAAGTGTAGGATAATTGAATTCATTATTAAAAGTATTAATTAAATACCTAATTATCAATGGATGAAATAAATATATTAGTTTAAGATTCGCTAATAAATTTAATTAAAATAATAAACTATTATTATAATTAGACAAGATTAAATGTGCATTATTTAATCAATCCATTATTTATATATATATATATTATATATATTATATATATATATATAAAATTAAAAGGGAAATTAAGGACAAGACTTGAGTGATCGACTTATGTAACAATTAAAAACCATTTAATGCTTATATATATAATCCAACATGGCAATTGACCAACTCAAATAACAATTAAAGTCATTCAATATCTAATTCAAAGGACAAGCGACTCACTCAAGTAAGAATTAAGAGTCTTAATATACACATTGAAAAGAAAAGACAAGACTGACGTGGATATATATATATATTATGGAGATGTGGTGAGGGGGTTTTCTTCGGAGGGAAGAAACCTTCCCTTTATAACTAAATCTAAGGGGTGAAGAAAGGGGTTGGACTTTTGGAGAGGAAAATTGTGAAATTATGGGGGAGAGACTATCATTGAGAAGAAATTAGGGGAGCCTTAGGGCTCACGATTCAACTATAAACCTACGAGACTTGGTCTTTTTTCTTGGAGTTATGGGCATGGGGACTGAAAGACTTTTACCTCGAAGTCTTTTAGGTTTGGGAACAAAAGAGGCCGATCCCAAATAGGCAGGGAGGAATTGGTCAGTTTGGTAGCAAAAGCACATGAATTAGATTCACCCACAGAGCAACGTCATCCATGGATCATCATTAGACGGGAATACTAGGTATGTACCTCCATTTAAAATTGGTATGCTTAAATGTCAATTCAAAATAAAGGAATATCCTGCTATAAATAAAGTACAATGATAGATTTTACGTAAAATTTTATGTGGAATTATGCTGCTCATGAAAAAATGATAATGTTAGTCTATACACATGGTATCATGGTATCGAAGCTTTTGGATTCAAACACTTTTGGACCTTATATGCCACCACCATGCACCTTGAATTAGAACAAACAAGCCAGGAAATGTATGTTTATACTGTTAAGTCAGTTCTGTGTTGTCGTGTAGGAAAGACTAAGAGAATATATTGTCACTCATGACAATTTAATTAAATGTGCACTCAACCTTTGAATTGAAACAATGAAGCTCTAGGCCACAATGAGCCTATACATGAGAACCTGTGTTATTCTCATGGCATCAATGAATTCATGGCGTGATCGAT
>APFE030375796.1:23441-37257 GCA_000404065.3 Pinus taeda | reverse complement strand
AAAATTGTACATCACACAGTAATGTATAATTGATAATTCTAGGTGTGAGTTGGATTGTGTTGAGCCGTGCCAAAGGCTTAGCCCTGTGGGCGCACCTCAACTCCATGTGTCTAAGATTTATAACTAGGGGGAATATATGAAGCCAATATCATAAAACGATACACTGTGTAACCCAATTGGGATCAGGGTTTAAGCCCTGAGGGCCAAGGTGTAAATCCCATGCGACTGCACACCATAACTGAGTTTCTTAAACCACTGTCTTTTGGGTGGAGATGGAGGTCAAGCCCAAAGGGCCTTTCATTTAGTGCATATAACCTCACCCTTGGATCGAGGGTAGAGGCAATTCTAGTTGGATGGAGAGGTGGCATATGAAATCAAGCTTCCAAAAGGATCTAAGATTCATAACGTATTTCATGTCTCATGCCTTAAAAGGGCCCTAGGACAACAAGTTGTCACTTCCACATAACTCCCACCATTGGAAGAGGAAGGAAATTTGATCTTGGTCTCGAACAAGATCCTAGAAACAAGGGATAGGAAGTTACAAAGGAGAAAATTAAAGGAGTACTAGGTCAAGTAGAAGGATTAACCCGTGAAAGGCGCCACTTGGGAAGGTGATCATGTGTTCAAACATCCTGAGTTGAAATTGCTTGAGGAAAATCAAATTGTGCAGGGATAATTGTATTGTCCCTGACCACTGAGGAAGCTTATGCCATAGTCTGCTAGCTTAATGTGGTTCCCATAGGCTAAAGTGGGGAAACATTGAATAAGGGGACTTAATTTTCCTAAGGCAACATTATATGTTGAAATATGGCAACAAGAATATTCCAATTTAATTTGTCCTTGAATTAAATTGTGAATTAAAATCGAATTTAGTCTTAAAAACTACTTGGAATTAATTAATTAATTTATTTTAAGTTAATTAGTTGGAGAAATTCAAGCTAGAAGTCTTTTTGAAGTCATGCAAGAGTTATCCATTAAATTAAGGAGATAATATTGAGTTATATTTGAGTTGTAATTAGTTAATGCAGTTTACTGAGTTAAGTCCAGTTAAATTAGTTCCAAACTGTTTGAGGAACTAATAGTGAGTTAACAATCAGTTGATGCATTAACGCACTCAACTAGTGCTACTCCAGTTAACTGAAGATTCCCTCATCAGAAACTCATGCATGTCTATTCTAAGAAAGATCCAATTTAGATTAATGTTCAAGGGCAATGTATTATCATTTGCATGTGTTTTCTCATGCATGCAGTTAAGGATTCATCCTTGAGGATTGCACAATTTTGAAGGCTTGTTTTTCCACTTGGTAATAGGCCAAGCATCCACAAAGGAACAACGCAAGGAAATAGGAGCTTGGAGGGCAGAGAGGAAGGCTGGAGAGAAGCCAAGATTTCCTATGAGCATCTGTGAGGATTGTACCGGGAGCTGGCTAGCTGTGAGAGCTAAGCCTTTGTATAATTCCTAAGTATTTCCACCATGTATGATAATACAATAGTGTGGGGTTTTTAGCTGAGAATTTCCCCAAAGTATTTTCATGTGTATTGTGCCATTGATTCTTCTTCTTCTGGTTATATTGTTCAACTTGATCTTTAAGCTTCCACAAATTGATAGTAGAAGCAGGTTATAGTATTCTGATTTGATTTATATTGCATTATCGAGTTAACCTATCGCAAATTTTCTACATGGTATCAGAGCTCAGTATACTGAGAAGAGAATTCGAAGTTTGAAGTTCGAGGTTGCAGGTGAAAATCGAATTCATATCATACTTCAAGGTTGGCCAATGGCATTCTATGGCTTGAGACTCGAGTATGCCTTGGAAGGTAGCTCGAATTACATAGCATGGAAAGATAGAATGGAGGTTGTATTCGAAGACAATGGCTTGAAGGAATTCATTGATCAAGAAACCCCAAAGCTAGCTTCAACTAATGCATAAGAGTTTGCTAAGTGGAGGAAGTGTGTGGCGAAGGTGAGATGGATCATCCTTGAGGGAGTTCAAGACCATATTTTTTCGAGTCTCCATCGGAAGGATACTCCATTTTCAATGTGGAAGACATTGCAGGACCTCTACTAGAACAATAGCGACTAGAGGAAATTGGTACTCAAGGATAAGCTTCAAAGAATCAAGATGGAAAAGGGCGATACTATTTCACATATCTGAACAAGCTCACCACCTGCATAGATGAGCTTGGAAATGTGGGAATAACTACAACCGATGATGATATGGTGAGCCTCGCTCTCCTTGGCCTTCCAAAGAGTTCGAATAGCTACCAGGACTCTGTGAATGGAAGGGAGAAACTTCCTGATTCGGAACGAATGTGGTCGGATCTTATGTAGGAGGAGATAAGGAGCAGCACATGAGATGGTTCTTCATCCAAGAATGATGATGAAGAAAATATGGCCTTAGCAAGTAAGGCAAGGAAAGGGAAGGGGAAGGCTTCCTATTTCTCATCAAATTCTTCTCATGGAGGGAAGAAGGGTGACATGTCTAAAGTAAGATGCTTTAGTTGTCACAAGATGGGACATTATGTGACTAATTTCCCATTGAAGAAGTCCAAGAAGTGATCCTCGGAAGGATTGGAAGGTGAGGCATTAGCATCTCAGTTCGAAATGGACTTTACCCTCATCGCATGCATGGTGTCATTGATGATGGGTTGTTTCTGGTATCTTGACAGTGGAGCCTCATTCCACATGACCCATGATAAAAATTTATTGAGTGCCTTGGAGGAGAAAGACCTCAAGATGTGCATAGAGATGGGTGACGACGAAAGGTATAGTGTTTCAAGAGTGGGCGCGGTTGCTTTTCAAAGGGAGCATGGAGCTCCTCTCACCTTGACAGATGTGATGTATGTTCCTAGACTGAAGAAGAACTTGGTATCGGTCATGATGTTGGAGGACAAAGGCTACGATGTTGTCTTCAGTAAAGGAAAGGCGTTCCTAAGACTCATAGCCACGGGTCAGACCAAGAGGATAGGGATTCAGGTGAATAATCTCTATAAACTAGAGGTAGATGATTGTGCAGCATTGAGTACGAAAGCAGAATTGGTGCAAAGCCAAGACATTGGTGAGTTCTGGCACAGGCGGTTGGGCCATTTGCATCATGGGGCTTTGAAGATAATGCAATAGATATCTACAGGACTTCCCAAAGGTAAACTTGAACAATTTGACACATGCAAAGGTTGTACCTTGGGAAAGTACACCAAGTATTCCTTTCATGATCGAGACAGTCGAGCAAAGGCTATCTTAGAGCAAGTTCTTACTGATTTGTGTATGTAGAAATTTTGAATAATATGACACTTATTCACAGAGATTATCCTGATTATACACTATTTGAGGAATCATGCATAATACATAACCTCCTCTACGTTGATTATCAATTTGCAGTATTAAAGAAATAATTGCATGTGCACATTGAAGCATCAATCACACATATCAACACAGTATGTAATGGGGAAAACATACAGCTGAAAACCCCTAAACTATTTGTATATTATATTTATTGAGAACATGTAACAATACATAGTACAATACTCCTCGCAAGTACTCAGTACTATCTCCACCTGCTACACACAAACTAGCTTAGATCTAAATCAATCACAGGTTCAAATATCCTCTGCTGCTTGCCTGCCTCCACTATGCAATACTGCATGAGAATAGATGAGAATGGCTGATCCAAACTCGTATTTCCCTTGTGTTGCACTACGCAATCCTCATTGGCAATCTCAATCCACTGATTGTGCAAATCTCATGCACAACTATAGTCACAACTGACAGCTGTCTTGCCCTTTCACTCACCTCTAACACTTGTCTCCACTGAACTGTCCATGCACTGAGTTAACTGATGTATTCTTTAGTTTATTTATGAGTTAATAATTAGTGAATTAATTAATAATTAATTCACACCACTCATCACTAATGTATTTGGCAGTTAGACTAAATACAACTAGTTCAACTAAGTCAAACTGAACACAACTCCATCAACTCCTCAATCAACTCCACCAAACTCAATCACTTGATTTCTAACTGAAGTCCTTCATGCAATAGCTCAACTAACCCATAAGAAAGGCGTGTTTCCTTCTGGCAGTTTCATGTGCCACATCCGTAGCTCGAACTGAAGTGCTGCAAGAGGAAAAGATAATGTTTATAGTCCAAATATTATTAAGAGCTAATAATATTTGACTGTTCTATTTTTAGACTGGCAGTTTAACAATAGACTCCGCCCATATGTCTAAAAATAGAGGTCCATCTATTTTTACCAACATGACCAATCATCCATAAACAACATCCTGCAACTCATAGACCATGATCCATATGTCTAAAAATAGACATAGTCTAAAAATAGACTTTGCGCCAAAAATAGCCTGCGGGACAACTTAGTGAAGGCGACTTCTTTTCACTAAGCTCCATCATCTTGTTGCATTTTCAACAGTGTGGACAATTCTTGATGACATCCACAACGAAGCAAAGGTATTATGTGATTTTTCTTATGACTATTCTCGTAAATGCTGGATTTATTTCATGCAGAAGAAGGACCAACTTTCACAAACTTTTGTGAGTTCAAAGCTTTGGTCAAGAAAGAGTTAGGGAAGAAGATCAAGGCCTTGAGAAGTGACAACGATGGAGAATATGTCTCTCAAGAGTTTAAGGAATTCTGTGCAGTAGAAGGAATTAAATGAGAGTTGACGGCACCTCATAACCCAGAGTAGAATGGGGTGGCTGAGAGGAAGAACAAAACTATTGTCAGGGCATAACGAGATATGATGCATGACCAAGGCCTACCACTTCACTTGTGGGTTGAGGCATGCAACACAACGGTCTATTTGCAGAATAGAAGCCCGCATCGCATACTTGGGATGAAGACACCAGAGGAAGCTTTCTCCGGTAAGAGACCAGATGTGGGTCACTTCAGGATCTTTGGCTCATCGGTATATTGCCATGTGACAAAGGATGCACAGAAGAAGCTTGAGACGACAACAGAGTTGGAGATATTTGTGGGGGTACACTGATACACCTCACAACTATTGGGTGTACTTGCCTACCAGTTGGAGGACAATGGTTCGCAGAGATCTCAAGTTTGATGAGCAGAAGGCCATGCGATTTTCCCTTGAGAGGGAGCTCCAACTACAGGCTGTGGAGGAACTGTTGGTTCCTAAGGAGGAGGAGCCTCAGATTGATGCAGATCAACCACATGTAGAGGTTCCAGGAGTGGATACATCCACTCAAGTAGATTCTTTCAGAGATGGATGGAAGCGTACAAGAGAAGTTGACAGATTGTTGGAGGATGCGAGAGATAATGTGGGAGCACCATCTTCTTAGTGAATACAAAGGAGGTCACCTGAGAGGTACACTGGATACATGGCTCTTGCCGAGGAATGTGTTGAGACTAAGCCATCTTCCTTTGAGGCAACAGTGCAACAACCAATTTGGGTTGATGCTACAGTGGAGGAGTATGACTCCATAGTTCGTAACAATGTTTGGGATGTGGTTCCAAGACCAGAGAACAAGTCAGTTGTGAGTTCCTGTTGTCTTTGCAAGGTAAAGCAAGTTGCTGATGGTAGTGTGGAGAAGCATAAAGCAATATTTTTTGCCCGTGGCTTTTCACAGGTCAAGGGGATTGAATATGATGAGAATTTTTCTCCTGTTGCAAGGTACTCATCTATTAGATCTATGTTGGCACTATCAGCATAGATCGGTTGGAAGATCCATCAGATGGATATGAAGACTGCATTCCTTAATGGCTAGATTGAGGAAGAGGTGTACATAGAGCAGCTGGAAGGTTTTGAGACCTTCGATCATGAGTTGCATGTGTTTTGACTCAAGAGAGCGTTGTATAGGCACCTCGTGCTTAGTACACCAGGATAGACAACTACTTCACCAGGTTGGGCTTCACAAAGAGTGAAGCAGATGGGAACCTATACTGCATCGTGGTGAAAGGTAAGTTATTGATCATTGTACTCTATGTTATGATCTTATATTGACTGGTGATGATCAATTGATCATGTCTTGCAAGGAGGACCTTGCAAGAGAATTCGAGATGAAAGACTCGGGTCTCATGCATTACTTCCTTTGCATGGAAGTGTGGCAGAAGGATGGGGAGTTGTTTGTGTCTCAGGGCAAGTATGCCAACGAGATACTCAGGAGATTCCACATGGAGAAGTGCAAGCCCATGCAAATTCCTATAGCAAGTAATTCGAGGAAGGAGGTTGCTACTTCAAGAGAAGTGGTAGAGGCTACTGTGCACGGGTAGCTTGTGGGTTCACTGATGTACTTAATGAACACACAACCAGATTTGTGCTATACGGTGAATCAACTGAGTCAAGCAATGGTTCAACCTACCAAGATGTTTTGGAAGGTAGCAAAGCATGTATTGAGATACCTCAGAGGCACATCTCAGTATGGATTATGGTACAAATGGAGAGAGGGAGTGAAACTACAGGGCTTCATTGATGTAGATTGGGAAGGGATTCCATCAGATCGGAAGAGCACATCAGGAGGGATTTTCAACCTTGGGTCAACGACAGTTTCTTGGTACAATAGGAAATAGAGGTCGGTTGCACTCAACTCGGCAGAGGTAGAATACATGGCTACAATTCAGGCAACATGTGAGACCATTTGGATGCGAAAAATCCTAGTTGGTTTGTTCGATTAGAGGATGGATCCAACTGTGATCTATTGTGATAATCAGAGTTGTATCAAACTCTCTGAGAATCCAATATTTCATGATAGGTCCAAGCATATCGACATCCAGTATCATCATCTTAGAGACTGTGTAGCAAGGAAGATCATGTTGCTGCAATATATTTCGACAGAGGAGTAAGATGCTGACATTTTGACAAAGGCATTGTCAAAGTGTAAATTCAAGTTCCATAGAGATAGGATCGGGGTGGTAGATAATCCCTTTCTTGTTGAGAGGGAGTGTTGAAATATGGCAACAAGAATATTCCAATTTAATTTGTCCTTGAATTAAATTGTGAATTAAAATCGAATTTAGTCTTAACAACTACTTCGAAATAATTAATTAATTTATTTTAAATTAATTATTTGGAGAAATTCAAGTTAGAAGTCTTTCTGAAGTCATGCAAAAGTTATCCCTTAAATTAAGGAGATAAGATTGAGTTATATTTGAGTTGTAATTAATTAACTCAGTTTACTGAGTTAAGTCCAGTTAAATTAGTTCCAAACTGTTTGAGGAACCAATAGTGAGTTAACAGTCAGTTGATGCATTAATGCACTCAACTAGTGCTACTCCAGTTAACTGAATATTCCCTCATTAGAAACTCATGCATGTATATTCTAAGAAAGACCCAGTTGAGATTAATGTTCAAGGATAGTGTACTATCAGTTGCATGTGTTTTCTCATGGAGAAAACTCATTGATGCAGTCAAGGGTTCATCCTTAAGGATTGCACAATTTTGAAGGCTTGTTTTTCCACTTGGTAATAGGCCAATCATCCACAAAGGAACAACACAAGGAAATAGGAGCTTGGAGGGCATAGAGGAAGGCTGGAGAGAAGCCAAGATTGCCCGTGAGAATTTGTGAGGATTTTACTAAGAGCTGGCTAGCTGCGAGAGCTAAGGCTTTGTATAATTCCTATGTGTTTCCACCATGTATGATAATATAATAGTGTGGGGTTTTTAGCTGAGAATTTCCACAAAGTATTTTCTTGTGTATTGTGCCATTGATTCTTCTTCTTCTGGTTATATTGTTCAACTCAATCTTTAAGCTTCCACAAATAGATAGTAGAAGTAGGTTATAGTATTCTGCTTTGATTTATATTGCATTATCAGGTTAACCTATCACATATTTTCTATTATAAAAGTCTAAGGGGTGAAAAGGGGACATTTCCTAGGAAAGTGAAAAGTCACTTTAACTTTATAAATTAAAAATAATATAATGTGACTTCATAAAATTTAAAAAGGGTAAAATGGTGCAAAAGTGGACATAAGTTTATAAAAGAGAAAAAAAAGAGGAGACTCTCCTCATTTGTTGATGTGAGTTGGGGAAGATTAGTAATGCTATGCTAATTCCCCTCATTAGAATATAAAAATGTGCTTGAGGTTGTACTCCAAAATAGCAAGTAAAAGCATGAATTTTATGTGTTTTTGCTTAACATAATTTCATGAATAAAACTTAAAACATGAAACCGAAACACTCAATTGAAGCATGAATCAAACAATAATACACCATCCATTGATAAAGGAGTTCACCCCTTTTGGGATACATCTCCTTGGATCAACTCTAAAGGCTTAACCCCTTCTCATTATGTTCACAATTATTAAGATAAAGAATACATAAATGTGCTGACAAAAAGAGTGGTTGTTTCCCCTTCAAGGAAACATTCTTATGCAAATAATTTTAACTCTAAACATATGACAACCTACAGTTAGTGATGAAACAATCAAAAAGCTAAGGGCTCTAAAAACAAGACCCCACACACTAACTTCCAAGTGCATAAACAAGTACAACAATCTACTTGAAGCACTTAAACAATTCTCTTTCTGCATACAAATATAGAGAAAAGAAAAAATATAACTACCACATTGTTTTAATGGCTTCTATAGAAGACATATGGAGGCTGGATTACCCCTACACAGTTATCTCCATCTTGGAACTCCTCCATAGACTGAATCAACACTCTGGTTGACCAAGGCACCCATAGACTTCACTTTTCAAAAAGCCTATCCATAAGTGCTCCTTTGACTCAGAAACCTATTCCAATGAGTTCATAATGCCCAAAAATGGCTATATAGCCTCTTTTTGTATCTAATTTGGTCGAAAATTGCCTTAGTTATGACTTCTGCCAGTCTCACCTCAATTTCCTCCTCCAAATCTGGCTTACTGCCAGTTAAATTCATTAACCGCAAATAAAACTAGCAGTTCTACCGCAAATAGTGGTTCCACCATCAATCCTTCCAATCGCGCAGTTAAGGGCTGAGTGGTCACACTTGCAGTTAGGTCCGACAGTTACGACGATGGTCCCACAGTCTATCGGATATCGCAATCGGCGTGCCAAGCTTAATACACATTACACAAGACTTAATGCATGAACATGCGATCTGCCTATAAGGTGGACCTGCTAGATTATAAACTGCAACCTAATAAAATCCCGCGTCTTGTAGTCTATCACTCATCGCAATCGGCGTTATCTGCAGTGGCACATATATGTATTGGCAGGTACCGGGTGCGATATGTGATTGCGATATATTGCATCGCAACCCAACTTCTTCGGGGGCTGATTACCATAAACCTGCGATGTGCGATTGTGATCACATCGCAACTTGCCTTGCATCAAGGGCCAATTCTTCATACTTGTCCACCTTTTGCCGATATACGATTGCGATCCATCATAATTGCAACTTCGGCTGATGTTGCATCGCAACTCCATACCCTGTTGGGGCTGGGGCCAATTCTTGTAATGTGATCTACCTTTTGACTGTTATTGTTGATATGCGAGGGCCAATGGCAGAGTGACACTTGATGCCTCCTAATTGGCTAGGAACCTTGCCATGTCATCAAGTCAACCCTGAACTTTGACCGACTCTAACTTCTGCATACGAGCTTGGATTTGAGTACCGTTTGCACCATTAGATTTAGAATAATGAGCTCTTCAATCTGAAGCTAAAGTTATAAAAATTCTGACACTTTGAAATTTTGACAAATTTTGAGATCCTGATCACTCTTCCCCATTAAAAATCTTTTGGTCTCCAAAAGGATTAAATAATTTGCAATTGCTTTGTACTTGTCTAAAACGCAACTATCCTATTTGTCATCCTTTCTTCTCCTTCACCTTTGTTCTTTGGAGCCATAAGTGATGAGCTGACACATGCATCCCCTGCAAACATGTAGTACAATCTTGCAAATTACATGTTTCTCTATGTGATAAAAAGATTCAAGTTTTATGTTCTTCTCGACCTGTCCATGTCACTATGGCCATCCAGAACAACATCCTTCCCAAGAAGAATTCCAAGAAGATTATTTTCAAAATCCTTATCAAGGATAAGATCCTAAAAGACTTTGTCAAATGAACTCAAACAAGCTTTAAATAGTGAATACTCGTATAACTCGAGTGCTACACACATTTGGAAGATACTAAATGTGTTGCAACTACTCATGCAAAAATCTTAAAATGCTTTTTACAAAATGTGTTCAAGAAATCATTTTACAAAATGGAATGAACTTGATTTCCAAATTTCTCCATTCAAATTGACTATCAACAAGCCAAACAAACATTGTAATGCTTAAAGAAAAACATTGTTGCATATAAGTGATTTATTTATGAACATCACGTTTACAAATTACCCAACTACGGGGATATGCAAGTAGTGCAAAACAGAAACTTACAAACTTTAGTTGAACAAATAGTCCACCCATTTCTTACCCAACTAGGTGAATGAACCCTCTATTTGAAATTTCTCTTCTTCTGAAGCTATTTCAGGGATGGTCGCATGTTGCGCCACTTTTTCTATTTTCTCTTCCTCTTCTAGTGCTTGCATGATCTTCTTTCCCTTACCATGATGAATATGTGGAAAAAATTTCCAACACTTCTTGACCCAATGCCCACTGATATTGCAGTGAGTACATAAATTCTTTTGAGCTCCTCTTGACTCACTTGCCTTTATCTTTGGATGAGATTTTCTCCTTTCGGCCTCAATTCCAATAGACATAGACATCTTCTTGATGATTGCTTTCCTCTTATCACACTTATCTACACAATGGTTAGATGAAAGGAAAAAGGTGCATGGAAACATTTTCCTTAATACGTTATTCAAATCCACGTTTTGTTTTCCATCATGAAAAGCATTTGCTTTATTAGCATTCGAATTAACATCTTTCGAATTAACATAACTCGAATGAACATAATAGTTATACCTCTGTCTGTTGTCCTTTGGCTTACGCTTCCTATGTGAGGAACTCGTGTGGTAAGAAGAACTGTGCTTCCCCTCTTCTTAAACGCCATCATCTCTCTTTGGAGATGTTTTCCCATTCAAATCCTCCTTATGTTTGAGGAACCTCGTAGGAACCAGTTTTGGGTGTAGGCTCTAACACCTTGCCTCCTTGTGTCCTCCCTTACGGAAATAGGAACATGTGACCCATGAATAATCGCTAGAAGACCATTCTTATTTGGTGACATAGCCTAAGCCTTCGCATTTAGGCCTTTCTTTGGCTGCAATTGGATTTTTAATTCCCTGTTGGTTTACTCCAAGGCGTCCTCCCTTGTAATTCATCTTGGTCAAGAGTTTGGATCCAATGCCTTTACTATGTTTTTCAAAGGCTGCAAATGAATTTACATCAATACTTTCACATAAGGAAGAAGCATGTAAATTCTTACCATTTGCTGCATCCTTTGATTTGCATACGAAGATGTTTTTGAATTCCCTTTTAATTCGAGATGTGTCCTCTTGGACTCTCTTCTTTTAGCTCCTTAGATTTGGGTGCTGATAGAACCTCATCTTCCACATCATGTGGACAAAAGATACAAACTTGTCCATCTACCTTCTCTAAAGGACTTTCTACACTAGCATCTTCCATAAAAGTTGTAGAAAAACATGAAGATTGTGGAGAAGATGGTGGTTTATCACCATTCTTGTTACCTTCTTCCCCTGGAGAACATTCTCCTCTTGGAGGTCTAGATCCTTCACCTTGCAAATTGGTATTCCTCTCTTCATAAAGGACTTTCACCATTTCTTCCATGTCTAATAAAGCCTTCACATCCTCTGACATTCTTGCAGGCTCTCCTCCTTGGGACATGCTTTTTTTGAAGCTTCTACTGCAATTTGAGGTAGAACTTGGTGGTAGATATTGAAACAATCTTGCTCTCCTTTCTAAAACCTTCTCCTTAATGAGCTTAAAAACACATTTACTTGCAAACAACAGTTAGTTCCTCCCTGCAAAAAGAAAAAAACATAGCTCTGATACCAACTTGATTTGAATTGGGGTAGATTAGTAATGCTATGCCAATTCCCCTCATTAGAATATAAAAATGTGCTTGAGGTTGTACTCCAAAATAACAAGTAAAAGCATGAATTTTATGTGTTTTTGCTTAAGATAGTTTCATGAAGAAAACTTAAAACATGAAACCAAAACACTCAATGGAAGCATGCATCAAACAATAATACACTAGCCATTGATAAAGGAGTTCACCCCTCCTGGTCCACATCTCCTTGGATCATCTCTAAAGGCTTGACCGCTTCTCATTATGCTCACAATTCTTCAAATAAAGAGTACATAAATGTGCTGAAAAAAGAGTGGCTTGTTTCCCCTTCAATGAAACATTCTTCTGCAAATAATTTTCATTCTAAACATATGACAACCTACAGTTAGTCATGAAACAATCAGCAAGCTAAGGGCTCTCAAAACAAGACCCCATACTCTAACTTCCAAGAGCATAAACAAGTACACCAATCTACTTGAAGCACTTAAAAAAGTCTCTTTCTCCATACACATATAGAGCAAAGAATAAATACAACTACAACACTACTATAATGGCTGCTACAGAAGACATATGGAGGCTGGAATACCCCTACAAGGTCATCTCCATCTTGGAACTCCTCCATAGACTGAATTAACACTCTAGTTGACTAGGGCACCGATAGAATTCACTTTGCAAAAATTCTATCTAGAAGTGCTCCTTTGACTCTAAACCATATTCCAATGAGTTCAGAATTCCAAAAAATGGCTATCTAGCCTCTTTTTGCATCCAATTTGGTCGAAAATTGCCTTAGTTATGACTTCTGCCAGTCTCACCACAATTTCCTCCTCCAAATATGGCTTACTTCCAGTTAAATTCATTAATCACAGAAAAAACTAGCAGTTCCTCCGCAAACAATGGTTCTGTCATCAATCCCACCAATCTCGCGATTAAGGCTGAGTGGTCACACTTGCGGTTAGGTCCGGCGGTTACGACAATGGTCCCATAATTTGTCGGATATCGCAATCGGCGTGCTGGGGGTAATACACATTACACAAGACTTAATGCATGAACATGCGATCTGGTGATAAGGTAGACCCACCATATTATAAATTGCAACATAATAAAATCCCGCGTTCGGTAGTCTATCGCTCATCACAATCCATGGGGGTTTCACTTAATGAACCTCTGACATATCACATGCAATCATGGCATATTAAACAATACCCTTTATTTGAGTACATATTGGGAAATACCTCAAAAACTCACATTATTTTACCCCCTACCAATATAAACCCAATACACCTTACCAATTTAAAAATTCCCTACTTTCACTAGTTATTGGAGGTGTCCATTTTTTCATTAAAAGTTTTTATAACCCTTTATTTTTTTCATTAACTTTGATCTCCATTTTTTATACCTATCAATATATAAACTCTTTACCCTTATATATCCCCCAATATATTATGTCACTTTTTCCTGATTATATATCCCCCAATATGAACCCACGTGCTATGGTATTTCTCTCAGAGTGAAGCCTCCATGTCACAATCGTCATTATCGGAATTGGTGCATATATGTATTGGCAGGTACCAGGTGCAATATGCGATTGTGATATATCACATCGCAACCCGACTGCTGCGGGGGCCGATTACCATAAACCTACAATGTATGATTGCGATCACATCACAACCTGCCTTGTGCTGGGGGCCGATTCTTCATACTCGTCCACCTTTCGCCGATACGTGATTGCGATCCATCGTAATTGCAACTTCGGCTGATGTTGCATCGCAACTCCATAACCTGTCCGGGCCTGGGCCGATTCTTGCAATGCGATCCACCTTTTGACTCTGATTGACAATATGAGAGGTCCAATGGAAGAGTGACACTTGGTGCCTTCCGATTGGCTAGGA
>APFE030375791.1:129721-151597 GCA_000404065.3 Pinus taeda | reverse complement strand
ATAGATAATATAATATAAATAATATGATATATAATTTATATATATATAATAATTATAATAATAAATAGAATTGATAAATAAAAGAATTTAATAAAATTTGGGTCCCTCCCCTTGGGCCTGATCAAACCTAGCCGTTAGGGGTCCTTTAATGGTTACTCAGGAAAATTCGCTGTTGGAATGGTCTGCTATCCCTATTTAACTTATCGCTCAGATTGGATCTTCAACGTGTCCTGACGATGAACCACACTGGTTGGTTCGAAACGCGTCGACAAATGATTTTTTATGTGATTTTGCGGAAATTATTCTCACATACAGGTTTATGGATCACAGAAGTTTGAATTCTTTAATAAATTCCCTAGTTACAGGACTTTAGATACACCAACATGCTAATTGCAACCTCGGGTTAGACCCAATATGCAAATGTGCCCAATTTAATTCTTTTTGAAGTCCGGATAAAGGATATTTTGCCAGATTTTAGTGGTTTTGCGAGGTTTTCTTGTATTTATTGGTGCAATGATAACAAGGCCATTTTAAGAGGCAGTTATGCCCATCGATCCTTCCACATCACTGACCTCGATTGTGAACCAGACAGCCTCGATTTAAAGGGGATTCTATCCGAAAACCCATTATACAAACATGATCGACAGAAAGAGCGGGGAGGAGGCGTCTTTGTAGCACGTTGTTTCATTTGGCAAGAGGCTAAGAGTGCATATTTGTCTATTTTTGGATAGTTTTACATGACTCCAGACCCTTCATTGCTATGGACGCATTGGTGTTGCTTACCTCTCCATCTCAAGCATCCATTTCACAACCATCTTTCAGATTGGAGGTATAAGCCTCTGGTTGACAATTAATGATTGTAATTCTTTTCTTTCATGCCATTTAATAAGAAAGGCCTCCCCATTATTGAGCTAGGCCCAGAGACGTATTCCGAATTGGACGAACTTCATTATCAAGCCTTGGTGTCTTCTTTTTTTCCTTTTATGTGTTTACTTCTTCTTTTCTTATGTGCACATTTATGTGTTAAGTTGCAATTTTGCAAGTGATTCTTTCCATACATCTATAAGTGAAAAAATTCTGAATCAAGTGGTATCAGAGCAGGGCTTTTTATATGTGAATTGCATGTTTGTATGTTAACAAGAAGCAGGCTTCAAAAAGGCAAAGGGGAACTAGAACCTTTCGATCCAGAAGCAGGGCGTGCACCTCGAAGGAGAAACATGGCAGAAGATGAAGTTCATCTTAAAGAGGAGCGTAATTTCAAAAAGACTTTCTATTCAATGGCAGAGAACATCAGTCAGCTGGTTTTAAGACTAGAGAAAGTAGAGGAGAGAAATCTAGAAGGACAAGGTTCAGCGCATGGAAATGTTGGAGAAGAACCCCCTCCTTCTCCTTCTGGTAGTGAAGGCTCTCCTTCCTCTCACCACCATAATCATAGAAATCCAAAGGATGCATCTAAGAAACCTTTTTTTTAGTTAGATGTTAAATTTGATCTTCCTGTGTTTAATGGTGAAAGTAATGTAGATAATCTTAACAATTGGATCAGGCAGATAAAGGTTTATTGTAGGATTGAGTGAATCATAGAGGATGAGGTGAAAATCCAGTTGGCCTCTCTATGGCTGGGCAACACAAATCTCGTTTGGTGTGAGAGAAAATTGCAGAGCAGTTAAAATGTGGGTAAGCTCTTTTCCTCATGGTTTGATTTCACTTCTGCGTTAAAGGAACAATTTTATCCCTTAGGATTCAAACAAAAAGATTTGATGAATTGGCAATATTTAAAGCAAGGCAAAGGGCAGGATGTTCAGAGTTTTACAGAAGAATTTAGGAAGCAAGCACTAAATTTGGGTATTGCACTTGATGCACTTGAAGTTGTGACTAAGTATATTGGCTCATTTCATAGTTATATTAGGCATTCATTGTTATTGTGAACCAACCACTATTGATTTAGTTAGCGTAAAAGCAATTCATATTGAGAATAGGGGCAAGAATGAGAGAGAGGATTAGTCCAAAAAGCCACCATTCAAACCTCCCAATGGAAAATCCAAAGCAAAATGGAAAGGGAAGGAGAAGAAAACAGCAACAGCCAAATAAGGAGAGTGGCCTTATTGCAATCACTGCAAGAAGAAAGGCCACGATGACAATCATTGTTTGAAGCAGAACCTTGGATTAGATTCGGAAGATGAAGCGCTGGTCACAGTAGCGGGAACAAAAGGTACCCTTACACCTCCTGTTAATTCTAAAGTGCAAGAACGCACTAGTTTTGTAGATGAGTCCCTTTCAAATTACCAAAAAAGAATTGAATTATTTCATATCAGGGTTGTAGTAAATCACACCAAAGTAGAGACTCTATTTGATACTAGGTCCCAAGCAAACTTAATTGTAGAATCCCTGGTAAAGAAGCTTGGCTTAGAGACAAAACCACATCCAAAACCTTACCCGCTGGGATGGATACATGATAAAAAAAAATTGAATGTAACCCAACAGTGCAAGGTCAAATTTGTGATTGTGTCTAAGCTAGTAGATGAAGTAGAGTTGGATGTAATGCCATTGGATATCTGTGGCATGGTATTAGGCAGCCCATACCTGTATGATAGAAAAGCAGTCTTTTTCTGCCATGAGAATAAATCTCAAATCACCAAAGGATGGGGTAGAATACATAGTGCGGGCTCATCAAAATAAAATTAATGCCCGCCTCATAAGCACTAGGAAAATGAAAAGATTGGTGAATTCTAGTTAAACATGCATGCTTATGGTTGTAAGGGAGAAAGAGGCCGAATTCACTGATGCATTCCGGGGCTACGATGGGAAGCATAAATAGGAATTAATGGAATTGATTTCTAATTATACTAAACTATTCTAGGAGTTGAAGGGATTACCTCTGAAGAGCGACATCCAACATGAAATCAATCTATTCCATGATGCCCCTCTGCCAAATAGCGGCATGTATAGGATGTCAACGATTGAGATGGAGGAGATCAAGAGGCGAGTGCAGGAATTGCTAGACCAAGGCGTCATCAGGCCGAGCACCTCTCCATGTGGTTCGCCGATTGTTCTAGTGCCAAAGAAAGACCGCAGTTGAAGGATGTGCGTGGATTACCACGTGCTCAACAAGATATCAGTGAAAAATCGTTATCCCCTCCCATGCATATATGATTTATTAGACCAATTAAAAAGTGTTTTTCATTTCACAAAGTTGGATTTGCGCAGTGGCTATCACCAAGTCAGAATTGCGGAACAGGACGTGTGGAAAATCACCTTCAAGACGAAGCAGGAGTTGTTCGAATGGATGGTGATGTCATTAGGGCTTTGCAACACTCTAGCTACCTTTATGTGGGTTATGAACGATATATTTCAGCCTTTCATTGATGAGTTTTTTCTCGTGTATTTAGATGATATACTAGTTTTTAGCAAGAGTTGGTTTGAACATGTGAGTCATGTAAAGAAAGTGCTTGATGTGTTGAAAAAGGAAAAAATCTTTGTAAAATTATCAAGGTGTGAGTTCGGGAAAACCTCTTTGGGTTACCTAGGTCATATTGTTGGTCATGGTCAGTTAAAAATTGATCCCTCTAAAGTTGAAGCAATTGTAAATTGGCTTAAGCCTACTAGTGTAACCGAGGTCCATAGCTTTCTAGGTGTAGTCTAGTATTGGAGGAGATTTATTGCTAATTTCTCTATTGTTTCATCACCTTTACACACATTGACAAGTGTGAAATAGGTCTTCTAATGGGGAGGAAGACAACAGAAGTCCTTCGAAACATTGAAGAAAAAAATTAACACCGCGCCAGTCTTAGCCTTACCCAATCTCCAACAACCATTTGAGATCGAAACCAATGCCAGTGGTTATTTCATGGGAGCTATACCGATGCAGCAAAAGAAGCCAATTTGTTACCATTCTGAGAATTTTTCTCAAGTTGTGATAAATTATCCCACCTATGACAAGGAGCTTTATGCCTTGGTGCAGAGTGTGAAAAGGTGGAAACACTACCTGATCAGCAAGGAGACCATTATCCATACAGATCATCAGCCCTTGCAGTACCTTCAATCACAAACCAAGTTGTAACAATCTCGTCATTTCAGGTGGATGGGCTTTCTTCAACAGTTTCATCTGGCAACAAAGTATAAGAAGGGCACTAGCAATAAAGTTGTCGATATGCTATCCCACCCTCCTATTTATGCTTCTGTTATTTTGCATAATGGTTCATTACCTTTTGAAAGTTATGCTGAACATTATGCTAACGATGATGACTTTAAGGAGGTTTATGCAAAACTAACCCATGGTTCACAGGTGGACAACTATCACTTGCAAGGGAAATTACCTTGGTAAATTGTGTATTCCCATAGGAGAAAGAGTACATGTAATTCGAGAGGCCCACACCTCTCTTGTGTCTAGACACTTTGGTGTCGAAAAGACTTTATGTCATGTACAAATATTTTCGTTTGGCCTCATATGAAAAACATTGTGACTCACTATGTAAAGGTTTGTGTGATGTGTTCTGTTTCAAAGCCCTCTAATAAAAAACTTGGGCTCTACACACCACTCCCTATTCTGAGTCGTCCATGGGAAAGTGTGTCAATGGACTTTGTAGGAGGTTTATTTTTGTCCAGGAAGAGTCATGACTATTTGTATGTCATCATTGACCATTTTAGTAAGATGTGTATTCTTATGCCTTATAAAAAGTAGATTACTACAGAGCAGACTGCTTCTTTTTTTGTTCAGCATGTTTGGGTCCACTTTGGATTACCCACATCAATTGTGTCAGATTGGGACTCTCGCTTCCTTGGAGAGTCTTGGACCAACTTGTGGAGGATGATGGACACCAAAATGAAAAGAAACACAACATTTCACCCGCAGACCAACGGTCAGACAAAGGTTGTTAACTGTACTGTGGTACACTTATTACGAGGCTATTATGGGAAACATCCTAAGTTGTGGGATGAGCATCTCCCCTATGTACAACATTCCTACAACCGAGCATTTCGTTCATCTCTGTAGTGTTCACCATTCAAGACATGTTTTGGTTACTTACCAAAGGACCCTTTTGATATGGTCTTTGGAAGGGAAGATGGCTCTAGTGGACATAATGATAGGGACAAAGCTTAGCACTTCATTTAGCAAATCTAATTGATTCACCAAGCAGTGCAAGAGCAGTTGGAGAAAAGTCAAGCCCGTTACAAGGCTCAACATGATAAACACTGAGTCGACCATCAATTCCAACTAGGCGAAAAGGTGTGGTTCCAAATCAACAAAGACAAGATGAAGGGAGAAGGAAAGAAGTTAATCTGGTATAGACCATTCACCATATTGGAGAAGATTGGGAGCAATGCCTTTCATCTTGACTTGTCGGTATATATGCAGATGTACTGAGTAGTGAATGTAGAGAACTTAAAGTTGTATGAACCACCTTTGATCATGGACACTGATGAGGTGGGCATAGTTCCTACAGTCAATGATTTTGCACCAGAATATCTCGATGAGTTGCCCAAAGACATCATCCTTGACAGACGAACCAGGACTTCATAGCAAGGAGATGTAGAATACCTTCGATTTGGATTCAAGGGAATGCACCCCAACAAGGCCAGATGGATGGAGAAAGAGAAAGTGAGGGGACAGTTACCTCACTTTCCAATTAACTAATGAAAAGCTTTTGGCGGTCCAAAATCTCCTCAATGGGGAGGATTGATCTAGCTGGATCTTCAGATATAATGGCATGGAAAAAATCATAAATCAGAGAGATAGAAAGGAAGTTAACTCATGATCAGAGAGTAGACCTCATCATTCTAATTCCAACGGTGTGAATGACACTTTAATCTAAGTCCAGATGATGAAGTTATCGCATAAGGAAGGTTTCTTTGATCCTTAAGGAAATGAGGATTTTTCCTTTGAAAAAGGGTTTTAAGCCTTGAAGCCAAAATTGTAATCAAAGGAATTGTGGAGGCAAACTTCAGAGAGGTGCAGTGGAACCCCTGATCGCCGATCTTTGATCAAATCAGATCGACAAATGGAGGAAACCGGATCATAGGTCTTACTTGTATATATATTGGCGAGCAGGCAGAGCGATCGACAATAAAACGATCCGTGGGATTGTTATCAAGACACCAGAGCGATATATGAGTGGGACACTAATGAATCAGCCAATACTGATATTCGCGATCGGCGATGGGCGGTCATCACTTCACCAATTACAGGAATTTAGAGACATCGATATGCCGATTGCGACATCAGGTCGGACCCGATATGTAAATGCATCCGATTTAATGTTTTTTAAAATCCATGCAAAGGATATTTTGTCAGATTTTAGTGGTTTTGTAGGGTTTTCTTATATTTATCGGTGCAACGATAACAAGACCATTTTAAGAGGCAGTTATGCTCGCTGATCCTTCCACAACACTGACCTCCATTGTGAACCAGACAACCCCGATTTAAAGGGGATTCTGTCCCAAAACCCATTATAAAAGCGCGATTGAAGAAAAGAGCAGGAAGGAGGCATTTTTGCAGCACGTTGTTTCATTTGGCAGGAAGCCGAGAGTGCATATTTGTCTGTTTTTGGATACTTTTACATGACTCCAGCCCCTTCATTGCTACGGACGCATTGGTGTTGCTTACCTCTCCATCTCAGGCACCCATTTCACAACCATCTTTTAAATTGGAGGTATAAGCCTCTGGTGGACAATTGATGATTGTAATTCTTTTCTTTCATGCCATTTAATAAGAAAGGCCTCCCCATTGTTGAGTTGGGCTCGGAGACGTAGTCCAAATTGGATTAACTCCATTATCAAGCCTTGGTGTCTTATTTTGTGCCTTTTATGTGTTTACTTCTTCTTTTCTTATGTGCACATTTCTATGTTAAGTTGGAGTTTTTCATGTCATTCTTTCCATACATCTATAAGCGAAAACATCCTGGATCACTTGGTTTGCAGATATTGCTAATTACTTAGTCACAAGGAAATTGCCTTCACATTTGTTTCCTAGAGAAAAATGAAAAATCATTCAGATAAGTGCAAGATACTCATGGATCACTAATGAATTGTATAAAACAAGCCCAGATCTTATGATCAGAAGATATTTTAGGGAAGATTAAATGGCTAAGATTCTTAAGGCATGTCATGATGAGTCGTGTGGTGGACACTTTGCTGACAAGAGATAGCCTATAAAATCCTTTTTTTAGGATATTATTGGCCATCCATCTTCAAAGAATCTAAAGAATATGTCAGGAGGTGTGACAGCTGCCAAAGGGTAGGAAAACCTACTCCTTCAAATGAAATGCCACTACAAATTCAGGTACTAATTGAACCTTTTGAAAAATGGGCCTTAAATGTTGTTGGCCCAATTAATCCTTCATCTAAGCAAAAGAAGTATATATTGGTATGCACTAATTATGTCACTAAATGGGTAGAGGCCAAAGAATTACCTTTTGGTAATGAAAAATCTGTACTTGATTTTCTTTTTGAGGACATCTTCACTCTTTTTGGTGTTCCAAGAGAAATTGTGATAGATCAGGGATCTCAATTTACATATAAAATGGCGAAGGGCCTTGTGGAAGATTACAAGATCAAACATAGGAAATCTACTCCCTATCATCCACAAGAAAATGGTCACGTCGAATCTACAAATAAGGTGATTGAAGGAATTCTCACTAAGACTATGCATCTACATAGAAGAGATTTGGTAGAAAGGCTTCCTGAAGCCTTATGGGCCTATAGAACTACATGGAGGAACACAATGGGAAATACACCCTATGAACTTGTTTATGGGAAACAAGCCCTGTTCCCTATAGGGTTTCAAATCAAAACCTTCAAGATGACAGTCCAATTGGGACTGGATTAATCAGAGGCATAGAAACATAGATTGGAGCAACTCAATGAAATTGATGAAATCAGGCAAGATGCAGTCCAAAGAACCAGTATAGTCCAACAACAGAGGACTAAATGGCACGATAAATATGTTAAGGAGAAGAAGTTTCAAGCAGGAGATTGGGCATTGTTGTTCGATTCAAAGTTCAAAGATTCAAGGGAAGTTTCAAACTCATTGGCTTGGGCCATATAAGAGTGAAGAAGTCTTTAATAATGAAGCAATTAAGATAAGGACGATAGATGGAAGCAAAATACCTCTTCTTGTGAATGGTCATCAGTTGAAGATATATCAAAAACCAATTTCAAGAGAGGAGTTCATTAAGATTTTCCAGAATAACTCTGAAATGAAGCTAGTGAAGAAGAATTCTTTTTCTCCACTGGCTTAGTCTTTATTTTTCCTAAGAAATGACTCATAAGAAAAAAAATTGTATGAGGTTGAAAACCAATCATTGATTGGAATACTTATACAGAAAATACAGGGTGAAAATCAGATATTTATGACATCCTATATTTTCCATTTCCTTTTTGTAATAAGTAATGACAAAAAACTACATATGTTTACAGTTTAGAGTCTACAAATTCATCATCTCATTCTATTTTCATTTTTTTACAGTTCCACTTCATCTCACTGTCATATTTCATTTACATTTTATCTTTTTACAGTTTTACACCATTTCACCCTATTTTTCATTTTATCTTACACCTCATTCCATCTCACTGTCATAACTCATTTCCATTTTATTTTTACATTCATAATCCATAAGCCATATTTCACTTTTCCTTCTTTTCACATTCTGTAGTTGATTCCATTCTGTAGCTAATTTGATTCTGCAGCTACAAATTACTTATAAGCTCTGGCACAATTGTACAACTCACAAATAAATCATGAATGCACGGAAATTGAAGAATCAAGTTTTGGAGATCAACCATGCTCAAAGTACTTACGGATCAACACCAAAAGAATTATCAAGAAAAAGGTCAAGTTCTAAAGGTAAAATACAAAATTTATTTCAAACAACAAGTTACAAACATAAGTCATGTATAATATGAATGATCATATTCTCCTTAACAAGTCATCATTTGATTTGACTGCCACTTCATGCTACCACATCTCCGCCACATCTTCCACATTTGATACCAAACAGTCTATAGTGATTTCATCATATGACACCTTTGCTATGTTCTCCATACTCTGTACTTAAACGGTCTCTGATAACTCTATCTGTTAATGGTCAGAACTACGATGTGACTAATGAATTCATGTCTCTCCAAACCCTCACTGTCTACTTATTCGACACAAACCCATGGTTGTTTTTCACCATACCCGCAGTCAGTCCATTTCATAGCCCAGGAGAGTAATTCTAAAGGTTAGAAAATTCTACGAAACAAAGACCATGGGACTCATTGTCAAGGTAGAGCCTGTGGGCACAAAGTTTATGGAAGGGTACCCACAACTCAAGAAGATGCTGCAGAAGGCTGGATGGCTCAATTTCATTGAAAAAATTGATGTATATTACAAGGATATCACAAAATCTTTTGCTAGATCATTTGATGGTACAGAAGTAGAGATTGGAGACATTAAGTTTGCAGCAACAGAATCTTATATAGCATAAACTATAGAACTGCCAAGACTTGGTGAGAGATGGTTCAAAAACAAAGAATTTCACAATGAATCATGGAAGGTAATCCTCAGGAACCCAGGTATGGATGTCACTGTGTTTAGAAAAGGAATTCCTATTTCAACACTTAAAAATAAATGGAGAATCATGTTTTTTATATTACAAAAATTTATTACCTGTGAGGGAAGATTCAGATGCATGTATGTTTATCATATATGTTTATTGAAATTTCGAGAAAATGGAAACATCAACCTCCCTTTCTTCCTTCTAAATAGTCTAAGGAGGATGGATTCAAATGTATAGAAGAAAATAGAATTCATAGACACAACTATGTACCATCATGGGTTGGTAAAAAAACTGGTTGAGTTTCATCTGAAAATAATAGGAGATACTTGGGAAAACTTCTTGATAGGAAACTATTTCCAAGAGGCACCAAAGTCACTTGAAGAGGGTAATGTCAGAAGGAGTAAGAGGAAAAACACCAGTATGACCATTCAAAGAAAACTTGAGTCCTCCACATAGAAAAACGGTGAGGAGCCAGTCTCTGAGATACATATCAGGGAGCAGATCAAGCAAAAAGGAAAGATAAAAAGGAAAGCTGGTGGAATTACTAAGAAAAAACCTGAATCTTCATTACAACAAGATGATGAACAACTAATCTATGAAAAATTGATAGAGATTAGCAAACAAATCAAGAGGAAGGAAAAGATTGGAAAGGAGAAAAAGGGTACAAAGGAGGAGAACATAAGTTCCCTACAACTTAGAAGGAGCTCTAGACTTTGAGGTATGGTAAAGAAGGTATCATCAAAGGGAACATAGTTCATAAATCTAGAAGAAGAAACCCCAGTACCATCTCCTGTTAATGTTCCATTTACATATAGTCCTCAAAACTCTCCTAAATAGTATTTTGAAGGCAGCCCCAGCAGATGATCCCAGGCATAGACCTAGTGCATCAACAAATTTATGATTACATAGAATCAGTGGAAAAGAAAAGTTCCTCAATGGATCCAGGATCCTTAGCCAATCCAAAACAACCTATCAATCCACAAGAACCTATAAATGACTCTCTCAAATAGGAAATCTATGAGTTAGAGATATTGAACAAGCATATCAAGAAAGAAAATGAAACCCTGAAGGAACAAAGAAAATTGGATAAATTCATTCATGATAATACAATACTGCACCTAGGGCTATGGTACAAGAAGAATAGGAAGTTGAAGAGGAAGAATAGAAACTTGAAAAAAACAATCATCAACCTTAAATCAAACTTCTCATGAAGAAACCTAGGATGGTGGTCACTTCAAAGAGGAGCAAGAGAAGAAAGTTAGATGTACTAGCAGAGATATCTGAGCAGATGCAATAGGAAAGAAGAGTCCACATTTTTGGAAAAATTGCATGGGGACATGCAATGATTTTGTGGTGGGGGTGTGTTGGACCTCATAATTACTCTCTCCTTGACAACTTTTCTCACTTCTTTCTCATGTTTTCCATAAAAGACAGATCTCCATCACTGATAAATGATAGATTTTGTCTCAAGGAGGACATTAAATGATTGACATATTATACTTTTATGTTTTTTCTATTTGAAATAAGTTTTTTCAAATTAGCTATGGAACACAACCTATTCTGTAGCTAATTGTGTGTTCTGTATCTACTTCCATGGTTGAACAGGTTATAGGTGTCAAACAAAGAAACGACCACATGGGCATCTCTGGAATCGTCTCGACATGGATCCTATCCTAGTCACCCAACCCAAATCGATGAAATAGCCAACTCAAGACCACAATCAAAGGTGGAGTCAAACGTATGAAACCTAGAAGAAATAGGACTCTTTGTCTACCCTTTCATGGTTAATTAATAAATCCAACATATTTGTTGAAGCATTAACTCGGATCAGCCACTTGTGTCAATGGTTCTGTGCAACCATCTTGTTCGAATTCAAGTCACCTGTAGTTGATCAAACATTTATGTAGACTGGTTGTAATGCATGTAGACCACTTGTAGCTAATTTTCCTCAAAAGATAGTTATGAATATTTTCTTTAAATACCAGTTGATCAGAACCAGAGGGAGTTCGAAGTTTTTGATGTATTAAGTTTAAACTTATAAGTTCTATAATTTTGGAATTTTTTCTCTTGTTTTATAATACAAAGTCATGTGTTGACTGATGATCATTTGAAGGAGAATTTTGAATTAAGTAAGCAGCTCAACCTAGTCAGTTATAGAGGGCCCCTGCGCTGAAGGAGGTTTTCTTTTCATTTGTTTTCTTCTTTCTGTTTAGTTTTAAATTCCTCATTTACTTTTAGCAATGTTTACATCTTAGGTTGATTTCTTGTAGTTTGATTTCTTTTAGTTTTAATCAGTAGCATAATGTTAGAATTCAATTGTGTAGTCTTGTTTTCCCAATCCATTTCATAAAGGAACCGACTTTGTTTCTAAACAGAGTAAGATTAAAGTAATGAGGATGCATTGTTGCTTAGTTTACTCACTGTTTTTGTTATTTATTTCTTACTTCAGGTTGTCAATGCACTGTATTAATGAATTTTTTTGGGCACCATTTCAAGCTAATATCCATCCTAAACTAAATGGCTGAGCATTCACTTTACATAAGGGTTGAAACTAATCAATTACCTTCTGCATGTTTTTATTTAGCTTTTACTAGATCATGAAGTACAAAAGTTGCTTGAATTCCATCTCAAGGAGGTTATCTTTCAAAATTGAAGGTTAGAGTAACTAGAAATACTTCATTTAATTTCATTCTCTGTATTTATTCCAACATGGCTTACAACTTTATCTTCTAGTTTTAATAATTATTCACGAATTAGAACTAGATGAGAAGATAAAACAGATGCTCCATTTTTCCTTCTCTTAACTTAGATATTGACTAGTTTTAAGCTCTTGATTCACCTTTAGGAAATTTAGATTTAGTTTCTCATACTTCAAATTGTACACCATTAGGAATCAAAGAAAAGAAACCCCAAACAATATAAAATACAAAACAACGAAGTAAGAAGGGTTAACTAGCACATACAGTGCACTACACTTCATCGGCTTACAAGCCTCAGTTCATAATTTATGCAAAGCAATTTAGGACACTAAATTGACTCTACAATTACCCCAGTAAATTGAAGGCTAAATAAGCTACATACCAGCTAATTGGTAAATCAACCTTATGGTGGGAGGAAAACAAAGCCATAAAGAAGATTAGAAGAAAAATTTTCACATGGAAACTATTTAAAAAGGAATTTAAAAAGAAGTATTTAACAATAAGTTACTTCGATGAGAAAGCGAAAGAGTTCCATAAGTTAATGTTGGGACAATCAACCATTGATGAATTTGTGAATAAATTCATGAACTTTTTAATGTATGTACCATATTTAAAAGAAGAAAAGGTAAAAATACATAGGTTTTCTAGCTACTTGTTTTTCCTATAAAGAGAGGATTTAATTTGACAATCAAAAAACCATGGTTGAAACAATAAGAAAGGAAAATCCGTGCTACAATTAGAACAAGAAAAAATGTGACAATTCTAAAAGTTGGATAGCCAAGAAAAATGAAAATTTCAATGCTAAGAGAAAGGGATTTAAGAAACCTTCCTTTCCAACACCTTTAAAAGCATTCATGGTGGAAACCACATCAGAAAAATATAAATCAACAGGAAATATTAAGTAAAAAAAGTGGGCATGGAATAGGAACAGGAAACAAGAACTTTGGCAAAACAATAAGTTCACCAATAAAGTGTTGGGGTTGTAATGAAAACTATTTGTGGAGGGACTACCCACAAAATCTTTTTAATAGAAAAGCAACAATAAATATTGTGCAAGAATCATCTACAATTAATGATGTTGCTTTCAAAATCCCAAGGACCATTAGTCCATCATATAAAAACTTTGGAAAGAATGTGACTATGTTAATTGACCCTATTTCCACTTTAAGTTATATTTCCCCAATTGCAATTGAAAAATGTGGACTTAAAAAGGAAAAGTAGAATAAACCTTAGTTAATACAATTAGCCATAACAGCTAAAAGAAAAGTTACTGAAATAAGTAAAGATTGTTCAATAGATCTGAATGGAATGAATACTAAATTAAATTTGAATATTATGCCTTTGCGATCTTTTGATGTCCTTGCTCGCATGGATTGGTTAGAACCACACATTGTAATACTAAATTGTTTAGAAAATTATTTTACATGCATTAATGATGAAGTGGATGTTTATATAGTAAAAGGAGTCCCAAGATCCATTTATGTGAGACAAATTTATGCCTTACATTTAAATAAATATGCTCGAAAGGGATGCCAAATGTTTTGAGTTCAAATTGAAGACCTTTCTACTAGACTTTACCATTGATCTTATTCCTAGATCAGTTCCAGTATCAAAAACCCCATACAAAATGAGTATTCTTGAACTGATGGAATTAAAAATTCAGCTACAAGAACTACTAGAAAAGAAATACATAAGACCTAGTGTATTGCCTTGGGGTGCACCAATATTAGTTGTTAGAAAGAAAGATGGAACCTTTATAATTTGTATCAAAAACAAATATCCTTTACCTTGAATTGACCTGTTTGACCAAGTAAAGGGAGCTTCAATTTTCTCGTAAGTTGACCTAAGATCTAGATACAATATATTAGAATCAAAGATGTTGATACTCATAGAATAATATTTAGGACATGGTATGGACATTATGAGTTCGTTGTAATTCCATTTCGACTCACTAATCCACCAACCACTTTTATGTGTTTGATGAATAGTATACTCAACCCATTTTTGGACAAATGTGTCATTGTATTCATAGATGAAATTTTAGTCTACTCAAAGAGTAAAGAAGAACATAATCATCATTTACAAATGGTTCTTCAAACACTTCGAGAAAATGAGTTGTATGCTAAGGTTAACAAGTGCTCATTTTATCATAAACAAATTTGCTATTTAGGCCATGTTGTATTTGAAGAAGGGATTGTTGTGGATCCAGAAAATATAAAGGCTATAATAGAGTGGCCAATGCCTAAGAATGTAGCTAATATTAGGTATTTCATGAGAATTATAGGTTATTACAAAAGTTTCATAGAGGGAATTTCCAAACTAGAATACCTAATAACTATTGGAATTGTAGTATTTACATTGATGTCAACATGATCATGATGTTTCTAGTTGAGTTGAAATTGGGTTGATTGTGTTGGAATTGATGTCAACATTATGATGTCACTCTTGTTGGTTTGTGATGGCATGTGTTGGCATTGATGTTGATTAGATGATGCCATTGATGGAGCTTGATGATAACATGATAGTCTTAGAGGAGTTGGCATGTGCATTAATAGACATGCCATGATGGTTGCAAGATACTTGGATGGTGCTGGTATAGATAGAGGATCTTGTTACATGTTGATCATGCAGATCTATATGTGTTAGAGATGGTTCATGAAACACTAGTTGAGTTTTCAACTAGATCTTCATTAGGTCTTCATGTCTATGCTTATGAAGATGACATGTTGTAGTGATGTGATGGCTTGATGATGGTGCTACAAAAGTGTTTGTAGGTGTTTCAGCTTGTTCAGAGGTTTGATCGAGAGTGGAGGACTTGGTGGCACTCTTTTCAACCTTGTTTGTTGGCCTTCAAGGTGAATTTGGCAATGACACTTGGGAGACATGTTTGATCTACATGCAGATGTGTTAGAGGTTGTTTGACCAAGTCAAGGGAGCTTCCATTTTATCATAAGTTGACCTAAGATCTGGATACATTAGATTAGAATCGAAGATGTTGATACTCACAAAACAATATTTAGGACATTATGCCAAGTTCGTTGTACTTCCATTTGTACTCACTAATGCACCAATCACTTTTAGGTGTCTGATGAATAATATACTCAACCCATTTTTGGACAAATTTATCGTTGTATTCGTAGATGAAAATTTAGTCTACTCAAAGAGTAAAGAAGAACATGATCATCTTTTACAAATGGTTCTTCAAACACAGAGAAAATCAGTGGTTTGCTAAGTTTAGCAAGTGCTCATTTTATCATAAACAAATTCACTATGTAGGCCATGTTGTATTTGAAGAAGGGATTGTTATATATCCATAAAAGATAGTGGCTATCATAAAGTGTTCAGTGCCTAAGAATGTAGCTAATATTAGGTCTTTCATGGGAATTATAAGTTATTACAAACAATTCATAGTGGGAACTTCCAAACTAGAATACCTAATAATTGTTGGAATTGTAGTATTGACATTGACGTCAACATGGCCATGATGTTGCTAGTTGAGTTGAAATTGGGTTGATTGTATTGGAATTGATGTCAATAGTATGATTGCACTCATGTTGGTTTGTGTTGGCATTGATTTTGATCAGATGATGGAATTGATGGAGCTCGATGGCAGCATGATAGTCTTAGAGGAGTTGGCATGTGCATTGATAGACATGTCCTGATGATTTGTTGATGCAACAATATATTTGGATGGTGCTACTATAGATAGAGGATGCTGCTACATGTTGATCATGCATATTTACATGTGTTAGAGATGGTTCATGGCACACTAGTTAAGTTTTCAACTAGACCTTCAGTAGGTCTTCATGTCTATGCTTATGAAGATGACTTGTTGTAGTGATGTGATGGCTTGATGATGGTGCTATAGAGGTGTTTGCAGATTTTTCGGAGCTATTGCAACTTGTTCAGAGGTTTGATCGAGAATGGAGGACTTGTTGGCACTCTTGCCAACCTTGTTTGTTTGCCTTCAAGGTCAATTTGGTAGTGACACTTGGGAGACATGTTTGATTTGCATGCAGATGTGTTAGAGGTTGTTTGACCAAGTCAAGGGAGCTTCAACTTTCTCATAAGTTGACCTAAGATCTGGATACATTAGATTAGAATAGAAGATCTTGATTCTCACAAAACAATATTTAGGACATTATGCCAACTTTGTTGTACTTCCATTTGGACTCACTAATGCACCAACCACTTTTAGGTGTCTGATGAATAGTATACTCAACCCATTTTTGGACAAATTTGTCATTGTATTCATAGATGAAATTTTAGTATACTCAAAGAGTAAAGAAGAACATGATCATCATTTACAAATTGTTCTTCAAACACTTAGAGAAAATCAGTGGTTTGCTAAGTTTAGCAAGTGCTCATTGTATCATAAACAAATTCACTATGTATGTCATGTTGTATCTGAAGAAGGGATTGTCGTATATCCATAAAAGATAAAGGCTATCATAAAGTGGTTAGTGCCTAAGAACGTAGCTAATATGAGGTCTTTCATGGGAATTATAGGTTATTACAAAAGATTCATAGAGGGAATTTCCAAACGAGAATACCTAATAATTGTTGGAATTGTAGTATTGACATTGATGTCAACATGGCCATGATGTTGCTAGTTGAGTTGAAATTGGGTTGATTTTATTGGAATCAATGTCAATAGTATGATTGCATTCATGTTGGTTTGTGTTGGCATGTGTTGGCATTGAATTGATCAGATGATGGCATTGATGGAACTTGATGGTATCATGATAGTCTTAGAGGAGTTTGCATGTGCATTGATAGACATGTCGTGATGGTTTGTTGATGCTACGATATATTTGGATGGTGTTTCTACAGATAGAGGATGTTTCCACATGTTGATCATGCATATCTACATGTGTTAGAGATGGTACATGGCACACTAGTTGAGTTTTCAACTAGATCTTTAGTAGGTCTTCATGTCTATGCTTATGAAGATGACTTGTTGTAGTGATGTGATGGCTTGATGATTGTGCTATAGAGGTGTTTGTAGGTTTTTTGGAGTTGTTGCAACTTGTTCAAAGGTTTGATCAAGAGTGGAGGACTTGTTGGCACTCTTTCCAACCTTGTTTGTTGGCCTTCAAGGTTAATTTGGCAGTGACACTTGGGAGAGATGTTTGATCCACATAAAGATGTGATAGAGGTTGTTTCAGAGGTTTGAATGCTTGTTCAAGAGCTATGGAATATGATCCAATAGGTGGAAGAGGTTTAGAGCTAAGAGGTTATGGTTTTCACCTATACTCTGCCCCAGCCGCTCCCTTACAAGTTCATGAGAGCAACTAAAAAGTATCAATCTCAGAGACATGCCTATGAGAGCGACTAAATATTATATTCAATTTCATCTAGTGTCAAGCGTGTGACTAAGACATTTCATGAGATTTTCTCTGCATTTGTCATGTTGCTTGGAAGTTAACTATCAAATAAATTCCTAGAGGCTTCCAGAAATAGTGAAAATGGTCACAAATGATTTGAAAAGGTCCTCCAATGATGTAAATTCATTTAGTGCACAAGTAGTGGTCTTAATGGATTGATTTGGTCCAATTTATACACCTTTGGTCCTGGACCCAAACTCAATTTTACCCTACATGTTTTACATACTTTACCTTGGACCTATGTGATGGTTGATTGTGTGTTCATGATGTATGTATAAGAATGAGAAGGTATCAGATAAGGATATTATGCTTTAGACCTTGAGTAGAGCCTAGATGCTTCAGTCTATGAGTGTTACTAATTGAATAATGAGCATATCTAAAGCATGTTGCAAAATGGATAAAAAATGAAGTTATTGTAATAGAGATCATTTGGAGAAGTTTTGTGTTTTGTTGGGCAATGTTTATGTAGATGATTCTCTCACTTGTTTTATGCAGGAGTTGTTGATGCATTTGGCACATAGACATAGTGTCTCTTGTTGTTGATTATATTATGCAACATTGTTTTGTTGTGAGGGTCTGATTGTATTAATATTTGATGTGGCCACAGTTTTACTGATTTATCTTTAATTTGTTGATGATATCTTTTTGTTGACAAAATGTATGTAAATATGATTTCTTGTTGAGTGAAGTGTCTTAGGATCTAGTTTGAAAATAGATGAAAGGAGGGTCGCATAGTGGTGAGGAGAAATGACTTGATGGAGGTGGAGTAGTGATATCAAATATTCAGTGAAAGGATCAATTTTATCAATCCAATGGTAGTTGGATAGTTCAATCAAATTTGGGCAAGGATTGATTGATCGTGGTGGATTTCAACATATGGTAATCCGTAGATCTGTAGAGAACAAAATCTTCAGAGTTGATGAGTAGTATCAAGTCTCCTATACATTTGGTGTTGGAATTTTGTATATGAGGTCAAGTCTCCATGGTTATGGGACTCAACAAGCTATGTAAAATATCAATTTCTTGACTAATAGAAATTCAGAGCAAAGCAACAATAACAAGGGTGGTTTTTCTCCTGGAAGGGTTTCCATCATAAATCTTGTGTCTCATGTGTTGTGCATGTTTATTGTTTTGTAGTTGCTTATGGTTTTAAGTTATTCTTATGTGATGCACATGTTTAATGAGTTGATGCTAACATATGTGTGATTCAGTAAGTAAAGTAATAATTGGAAAAAATCATATATAGATCACTACTGATTCACTCTCCCCCTCTCCCCCTCTCAATAGTGCTCAAAGGTTTCCGACAATAACTTCTTTACAGAACAACGGAACCAAATTTGAATAGAGTTAGAAATGTTAGGATAGATTTGAAAAATTGAAGAAATTGTTAACTACTACTCCCATTTTAAAACTAGTTGATCCCAAAAAAGACTTTTTAGTGTGTATTGATGCATGTAAAGAAGGTTTGGGAGGATTTTAATGCAAGAAGGCCATTTATGAATCTAGAAAACTTAAACATTATGAGAAGAACTATGCTACACATGATCTAGAGTTAGAAACCATCATTCGTGCCTTAAAAATGTGGAGGAACTATCTTATAAGAAGGAAATTCCAGCTAAAAAATGATATTGTCTTTATCAAATATTTATTTGACTAGCCAAATTTAAATGCTAGGAAAGCATGATGGTTGTCATCCTTTAGTGAATATGACTTTGAAATCATACACATTAAGGGAAAAGAGAACAAAATTACAAATTCTTTGAGCAACAAAATAAATCAAATCTATGTCATTTCTGCAAGCAATTGGCAAACAAATATGATAGAAAAGATTAAAATAGTTGTAGACTTTGACCAAGAATATGTAAAAATTAAGGGAAAAATTCAAAAATTTATTTACAAGATGAAGAAGAGAGTTATTTTTCAGTGAATGGTCAAGACTTTTCGATGTATAAGGATAGGTTTTATCTTCCTAATGATTCATATTTGAAATCAATAGTCCTAGATGAACTACATAAGAAGCCTACAGTTATACATCTTGGTTATCAGAAGCTAATAACTATGTTAAGAAAATATTTTTATTGGGCTGATATGAAAACAAAAACATTAGAATATGCAGTTGGATTCTTATAATGTCAACAAGTTAAAGATTCTCATCAACTTCCAACTAGACTATTACAACCTTTACCTATTCCAAAATGGAAATAAGAGATAATTTCTGAGGACTTCCTCATTTGCTTGCCAAACACTAGGAAACAACATGATTTTATAGTGGTGGTGGTAGATAAACACAGTGAAGAATCACATTTTATTCCTATGAAATCTACCTTCAAGGCCATTAACATAGTAGAAATATTCATGAAGGAAGTCTTTAGACTGCATGGTATGCATAAAATTGTGATTTCATATCTTGATGCAAAGTTTACTTCTAAATTTTGGAAGGGTTTGGAACAAAATTGAAGTTTAGCACAACCTATCATCCTCAGACTGATGCCCAAACAGAAAATACCAATCAAATCTTAGAAGATATGATGAGAATGTATGTCATGGATAAACCCACTAAGTGGGAAGATTGTCTACACTTAGATAAATCTTTCTTACAATAATGGATATCAGACTTTAATAAAGTTGAGTCCATTTGAGGTGATATATGGGAGACGATGCAAAGTACCTATGAGTTGGGATCATCCTAAAGAAAGGTTGGTATTTGGTCCATATATGTTAAAAGAGATGGAAGAGATAGTTAAACAAGTAAAACAAAATATGAAAATAGCTCAGGATAGACAAAAGAGTTCTGCATATTTGAAGAGAGTGCAAAATAAAATCAATATTGGTGACCATGTATACTTAAAAGTGAAACCAAAGAAGAGCACACTTAGACTTAGCAATTGTGCCAAGTTATTACCTAGATATTGTGGACCCTTTGAAATGTTGGCAAGGATTGGACCAGTGACTTATTAACTTAATCTTCCAGCAAACGTAAAAGTTTATAATGTGTTTCATGTATCTTTGTTAAGAAAATATGTAGATGAGCAAATAGATATAATTGATTGGAATGTTGTATAAGTAGAACCATATGGAGAGTTCCTAAAAAAACCTCTATGTGTTCTAGACTGGAGGGAAGTCACACTTTAGAATATAAAATAGCTCAATTTAAAGTTCAGTGGAAGCATTTAAGCCTAAAAGAGGCAAATTGGGAATTGGAAGATGTGTTTGAAGAAGCATATCCATCTTTATTTTGAAAGATGGGTTGAATTCCATAATTTTAGAGCAGACATGAGAAAGTGTCAAACTCAAGTGGGGGAGGATGTGATATCACCTGACTTGGACTTTCTATTGAAAATTTGTATATGATTAGTGTGGTTATTGCTTTAACTTTGAAGACCTATTTGAAACTAGTTTATCAATATTGTATTATCGATAAATGTTAAATGTAAATTTGTAATTATTATTATATTAATAAAATAAAAGAATTTGGAAATTAATGTTGAAGCTACACTTAGTTTAAAGAGATAAGGTTGTAAGTCAATGGTGGACATTGATTACCCCTATTCATTAAGTCTTAGGCATCTAATCTAAGTGATTACATTATTAATGAAAATGGAAGTGATTGATCCATAACTTCCCTTAAAGACAAATTGATGTCTCTGAGAGTGGGAAAATGAACCTCATAAATGAGCTAATAACTATATGCCACCTTGTGGATGTGGTGGAGGTAGTTACCAACTACCAATTATTTTGGTATTAAGGGGTACGATTTTTGTATTTTGCTAGCTGAAAGGACACAAAGTGAAAGAACTGGGTGTAAGGAAAATGGTGACAAAACTAAGAACAAAAAGAAAAATAGGACTTGCAAGTTTGAGTGCTAGGGGGCACCCTTTTTGGAAAAGGTGTCAAAGGCTAGCAGGAGTTGGTTAGATCTAGTTTTAATTTCCAGATTATCAATCTCAAGTCGATATCTCAAACTCTTGAATTTTAGGAAATAAACTTATTATACATTTATTTTTTTTATTATACATGTACAAAACCTGAAACATATGTGAGGGACAAAAAAAGAAAGCGCTCCTCTCTCTCTCTCTCTCTCTCTCTCTCTCATACCAGCACACACACAACATAATAAACATTTAAAAAATATATTTATGATAAAAATAATTTTATATAGAGAGTTCTATGGATATATATTTTCTACTTCCATATATAATAAGGGCATGTATTAACATTTTAGTATGTAGATTGTGAATCATAAATAAAATATTTCAA
>APFE030375791.1:87806-128584 GCA_000404065.3 Pinus taeda | reverse complement strand
TTATTGTTGGAAACACTGAAAAGGGGGTGAATCAATATTTCTTTTCAATTGTTACTTTCTTAAATCACTTATATTTAGAACACAAAATGAACAATGGAAATAAATATTTTTATTAATATAATCTTTACAATGAATTAAGTACAATATAGGTGGGGCTCCAACCTAGAAGAAAACACCCAGGCTCCAACCTGGGATGTGCCAAGCACCTACTTGGACTTTAGTGAGGCTCCAACATCTAGAAGTTCGACCCTATCTTATTCCAAGGCACCAACCCCAAAGACAACAATCTTATATTTTCCAAGCACCAACTTAGACTTTCCAAGGCACCAACCTTGTTAATTCTGAGGCACCAACCCCAAGGGCTCAAACCCTATAGCTTCACTTTGTTAAGGTATGTTTGGTTGTACTTCACAGCTTCCAATATCTTCTTCAATGAGCCCTTCCTATCCTTGTCTTCACCATAGTCTCCACGTTATGTCATCAATGACAACCTTTATTTATTAGAAGGTGTCACCACTGCTCTTCATGTTACCCAAACAAAACTTCTTCAAGGTTATCTCATGGGGGCACCATCATGGTCTTTAATAATATCTCCAAGACGAGCTTCTACAAGTCTTCCAAATATCTTCAAGTATCCTCCAAGATATCTTTAATATTATTTGTCATCCCGGCCACTGCCATATTGACATCAATGACAACCTAGTTTAATAGTTATGGATATATGTTTTCTATTTCAAAATATTAATGGGTCATTTATTAACAATTTTTTTTGTGTAGAATGTGAATATTCTAGAAATCTACATAGATTCATCTTAACTTCGAATCTAGCAAGAGCCAAGAGAAATAAAATATTTTGAAGTGTAAAATTTTCTTTAAATTCTGCTAACAAAAAAAGTTTTGTATTTTGAAATATCTAATCCCTCTCGGTCCTTGGGATATGGAGAGTTAAAATGAATCTATGTTGGTTTAAGAAAAAGTAGAATTATGTAACTTGGATCTAGGATATCACATGAAATATTATTGTTATCTATTTATTACATTATAGTGGTTATTTAAGAAATGTAAAAGAAAATAAATATTAATTATTCAATATCAAAAGAATGTTTCAATAACCTTTAATTTAATATTTAATATTTAGAGGTATTAATTTAATATTAAATGTTTTGAGTTGCAATTTTTTTTCTAAAATTTACATCTAAAAGATGGAGAGATTTCTAGTACACGGATGAAATGCATAGATTAACTTATAAACAAAAGATTTAGAGGTTTTAATTGATATTAAATCTTTTGAGTTGCAAATTTTGTTAAAGAATATAAACTTATGTTCCCACTTTGTGGGATGTTGTTGGATTTAGTTGGTTGAGACATATTCTCCAACTAGGTAGGCACTTCCTAATTATTGATTGGTTGAGAGATTTTCTCAACTAATTAATTCTAGCATCAAGATGGTTTCTCTATCTTGAGGTAACATTCATGTATTTATATGCATGAGTATTTGATTATTGTACTAGTGTCATTTGATTTTCTAATTTGGTATCAAAGCAATTATGGGCTTGACTCCCTCATGCGAGGGCTTAGGAACAGGAATATGCAAGCAGAGTAGAGTATTTTGTATATTGTTTGACCATCTAATTGCCACTTGAGATTGCTCACTGGTGACAACAGAAAAGGGATGGTATTCATGCCATTATGTTGCAGCACTGATAGTTGACTGTGAGAATGACCTATGTTTGAGAGATAGTCATGTTGATGAACGATGTATTTGAAAAAGATTCCTAGAGAAGTAGAGAGTATAGTGGATAGTACCTGTATATCTTGGTAGATTGATTTCTTTTTATATGGACATCAATGAAGAAAAAGTCCATGTAATAATTAGTTATGTGTAGATGAAAGCCCATGGTGAAGAAAGTGTAAGAAGATGTGATCATTGATGTAGCATAAAAGAATAGTTGGAGACAGTGCACGTAGAAGCATTATGGCAACAATGGAAGCCAAATGATGGTGGACATTAAAAGTACAAGTTTGTGTGTTGTGTAATAGAATCAAATACTATATTGTAAGGTGAGTCACCCATGTGTTTGTAAGAAAGTCTCGTAGTCCTAGAGAATGAATGTACCCAGTATGTCCATGAGTGATATTTGTAATAGTATGTGCTTGAGTTAGTTGGTCTAATGAGACATATGCACCCCTATCTAGTTCATGGTAATATGAAAACCACTTTGTAAGTGCAAGGTTTGTGGTAAGCTGAAACCACTTGTATATGAAGTTTGTGGTTAGCTAGAAACCATTTGGTGTGATGGTTTGCAACCATCCAAAACTACTTGATGAATTATTTGTGGTAAGAAAAAATGACATGAAAAATGCAAGTTTGGGAGAGGTGGGGAACATATGTGCATGGGTTCTGTAGAATGTTATTGTTCCTTTGTAGCTTGATGCAATTGCATGGAAAGCATGGTTAAGGGTAAGTTGATAAAACCTAGAGCATCATTGAGGGTAAGCTAATAAAACCCAAAGCAATGTTATGGGTGAGTCAAGAAAACCCATGATAATGATGGTGGTGGTGGTGGTGGTGATGTGGGCGAATTAAAGATACATGTATATGACTGAAGATATGACGGTTGAATGGACCATGTAAACTAAGGGCACCGTACAAGATTGAAAGTTGCAGCAACTAGTTGTTCATGCATTCCACTAGATGGTTGTTCCTTTATATGGGTATCAACATTTTGGTAATATTTGTAAATGCTAAGTTAGACCAGGATAGACTTTGCTTATCAGGAGAAACTTTAGTCTATGTGTTGTAGAGAACCTCGACTAATTGAAATTAAAAAAAAGACTTTAGATCTAGTTGGTGGAGAGATATTCTCCAATTAAATGCTTCCTAGATTAAAAGGTGGTTGAGAAATTTAATTAACAAATTAATTATGTGATCAACCTAGTTTTTTTATTATTTGATTAATGTGGAGGTGTCTTATGATTTTCTAATTGATTTTTATCTAAATTTTAGATTAAAAGATAGAAATTCCTCCCATAACGACAAATATGAAAGGTCTAGATTCACTTATAGACAAATATGAAATGTCTAGATTCACTTATAAACGAATCATATTTGAGAAATGAGATTCCGCATTTGCAGTTTGTGATGAAGTAGTAAGTTGAAATTTTGAAGTCTCCATTGATGGTCTTTGGAAGCTTCCTTCACGTGAGCTGGATAAGTTCATCAGGGCTGGAGGAGAGCGACTGGTTTCTATAGGGAAATTCGGCTTTTCAGGTCCTCTGGGAAAATTGCTATTCAGGTTTTCTTCGGGCTAATCCGTTAGGATCCGAGGCTTATCTTTCCCTTACCCTTGGGACCTAATTGGGATTAATGGGCACTGCGCATATCATGCGATATGTGCATCCGTAAAATGTGGGGATCCGTGGCAACAAAGGAAATGTCAGAGGTTGATTGTGATTCATTATCTTCTATATCTTTCTTTGTTTATCATCCGTAAAATGTGGGGATCCGTGGCAACAAAGGAAATGTCAGAGGTTGATTTTGATTTATTTTCTATATCTTTCTTTGTTCCGATACTTCCTGTAGTATTGTTAAGTGTTAATCGTTCAAAACATTACTTTCCATGCAAAATCTACCAAGTATTTGACTATATTTTTAACACTCTGAAAAAGCTGTTTGTTAGCACATAGATAGGTCGGTTAGAGGAGAAACTGCCAAAACAAGGGGAGTTCTCCTTTACGTATCCAAAATGAAAAGCACAGGTGATGAAGTAGTGAGTTTAAATTTTGAAACCTCCATGGACTTGAAATTTCAGCACTGTTTGGTAATCACTGGTTTTTATAGGGGACTTCGGCTTTTTAGTCCCATAGGGGAAACTACCATTCTGCCTTTCTTGGGAATGAGTTGGGTATCCTAGGGTCACCTTTACCTTCTTCTTTTTTGGCACTTGGAATTATTAGAGGATATAGTTAGCAGAAGGAGTGGCCCTGCAAATATCATGGCATCCATAAACTGTGCATATTTTCTTGTAGTAATTGCCATAACAATGGCATTGAGAATAATAGATGCCAATACAGTTCATGATATCTTGGGATCCAAGGCAACGGAGGAAATGTCAGAGCTTAAATCGCGCAGTCCAATACATAGTGTAGACATTACTTTGCTGAAGGATGCAGTTGGCAAAGGAGCTGGTAACTTTAGAAATCGCTGCTAAAAGAATGGAGTATATCGTGTTGTTATACAATGAAAGATCCCTTATGAGTTTCGTTTATTGCAGTTTGTACAGACGGAAGTCCACCAGCTTACCATTTAGACAGAGGATTTGGATCGGGGGAGAATAGTTGGCTAGTTAGCATGGAGGCAAGTCATTTCTCTTAGTCGACTTTATTTATTTACCTGGTCATTGTGATTTTAATATCCAAGGCGCAGATTAAGGCTCATACATTTAATAAATTTCAACGCAGATAAATGATTGTAGATTATAAGAATATTTTGGAATTCAATCTATAGTATGGTGGTAAATTAGTTGAACTTGCTGTTGTCAATCAGATTTTATAATATTTTTTAATCTCTAATTTAAATAAAAACACTAATCAAAATATACATAAACAAATTGTAAACAGATTTGACAAATATGTAAATGCATATTTCCATAGTTATTTATATTTGGTTTATTGGTTGATATTTAAATGGACTCTTCATCCATCATCAGAGACAAGTTTTTCTCCACTTGAACTTCAGACTTTGATCATTCACCCACAATTTATATGAGGATGCACTAAACAAACCTAATAAATTTTATGAATTATCTATCTTTCAAAGTGGTCTATTATATTTAAGGTTAAAGGTCAAGTGAAAAATTCAGTGTAACTGATTCCATGTTGATAGTGTTTTTAGGAACAGAATTATGTAATAGAATATGTAGGTCCAAGCTTTTGTGATAGTCACTCCACCTATAGTCATTTACGAGAAAGTTTAAAAAAATGTTTGACCTAGTATTAAGGAGTCGTTTAATAGTCAAAATAGTATATAAATTAGAGAAGAGAGGGGCAATAAAGATTAATAAGTACCTTTATTTTGATGTTTGACCTAGTCCCAAAGAGTCTTTTAATGGTCACAATAGTATTAGAGAGGAGAGGGGAATAAATATTAATAGGTACTTTTATCTATTTAAAAAACTTATCGGCATAAATTAGAGAGGGAGAGGAAGGAAGAGTCAACTTCCGGAAATGGCCTCTCCCTTTTGGTCGAGCCTCCTGTCACATCCTAGTTCAGGCAGAACAAAATCCAGTTATGTTTCCCCTATGGTTTATTGAACCCATCAAAAATAGGTTTTTACTAAGGATGCGTAAGTAGGCTCGACCAACGGGAGAGACAAAACGCCAAATGGTCAAGGTTTTTCAATATCTGGGCACAAAAACAAACAACGACTGGGCTTGGGGCTCTTGGCATGACCACCCTTACTTACTTACTCATCTAGTTAAAAGATTTTTTTGGCATTCACTCTTCTTAAACATTTTTTAGCTTTCTGATTCCTGATGATAGATGGAGTGGTCATCAGATTGATGATAGGTGGAGTGGTCATCAGATTGCTAATCATATGTGTAGTGGCCATCCGATCTCTAATGAGAAGTAGAGTAGTCATCATTCCACAAAATACCATAAAAATATAGTTGGTTTCATAATTTTCAGGTTTGATACTTTAATGTTGTGTTTCATTAGATCTCCTTAGGTCTTGGACATCACAAACAGCATATGCACCCATATTTAAGGTCTTTTAGGCCATATAAATATCCATCTCATTTTTCTTATTCCTCTCCGTTCAAAGCAATTAAGATAAATATACCCCTTATCACATCTATAATTGTTTCAATTCAAATTAATGAAGTTAATACCTAATGAGCAGGGTGGAGGATGGTGTCAAAACACAACTTCTTGCTTGAACCGTGCACGCATGCACTTGGGTTCATCTCGGTACATGGGAAAATCAAGAGCATTTTCAGGCATCTTGAGCAATGTTCAATCACGTAATCCAGGTATTTAAATCCAGAGTCTATACTCATTCTTTTTATAAATTACTTATAATTCAAGAATACATATAGTCGAGTATACACTGCCACTGAAATTAACGAAAAGTGTGCCACAGATTTCTATAACTGGAACCGCGTTTTCGTTAGATACTGTGACGGGTCGTCCTTCACTGGAGACGTGGAGGAGATAGACCCGGTATTCTATATGATTGCGTTACCTGCCTTTTCTTTGCATGGAATTGACGGATTTCATTTGCTGGAGTTGACTATGAGTTCAGATCTATTTGTATAGATAACAATTCTCTACTTCCAACTAATAAGCGGTATTTCAGGTTACCAAACTCCATTTTAGAGGGCAAAGGATTTGGCAAGCAGTAATGCAAGATCTTCTGGCAAAGGGATTAGATCTGGCTCAACAGGTGCACTTTCATAATGCTTACTTTAACCTATATCCATTTTAATGAGATGTTTATATCTGTGTTGCTGTTTTAAGTTTAAATATTTAAATATAAATAAATAAATAAAGTTAAAATGAGTTTTTATTTCTGTTTTACAGGTTATTTTTAACCCCGTGAACTCTTTTTATATATATATATATATATATATATATTATTAATTAATATTAAAATTAAGAATTTTAAATCAAAACACTAATTATTAATATTACAATTAATAATTTTAAATCAAAACACCCATAAGAGTTTTTGGCGAAAATTTTTTGCTATACTAATTTTTATCTAAGATATATAAGCTGATACTAGATCTAAGATATATAAGCTGATACTAGACCCAGATCTATTGGATGAGGATTTATTTACTGTTGATGTGAATTGTGTGAAGTTGTTATATTGAAATAAAATATAGTGAATTGTGTGAAGTTGTTATATTGAGATAATATATATAGAGAAAGATTTTGAATTTTTATTTTTAAAATTTGATTTTAAGTTTTTGTGAACATCAAATCCCACTTAAACTAACTTATCTGCACCTCACAGATTTTTATTTTACATATATTAAAATTAATTATTATTTTTTTAATATCCTTTAAATTATTTTGTTATAATATTTTTTTTATTTACTTATATCAAGTCAATATTTTCTTTCTAATTTAGTTTATTTTATATGATAAGAAACTCATTGTTATCCTCAATTTAAATTTGATTTCAATATATTGACACTCATATTACAATTATTTTATTGTAACTATTTTCAAATTATTATTTTTTAAATTCTAAAATATTTTAGAAATAGGTTGATAATAAAATTGAACCATTTGCCTCAGTTACTATTTATCAATTTTTCAAAATATTTGGAATTTACTATCAAGTTACATAAGTCTTATGCGGTTAAAAACTATAAACACAAAAAATAATCTTAACTTTAACTATAAATGAAAGTGAATAATCACTCTGTACCTAAACTTATCCAGAGTAGTTAGGAATGACATTATTAACCTCCCCACCCATATTAGAAATAGGGTTGTTGACATGGTTTAATGACGCAACTATGATGCATCATGTTTTTATGAATGTTGATATATTTGAGCTTCCTCGCAGAAGTCCCACCCCTCTTAAAAAAAGCAAATAATCACTTTGTTATAATTCATCAATATAGAAGATTAACTATATTGTAATTTTGGTATGTTACCTAATACCGATAATTATAACTTATATGTTGCAGGCGCTACTCACTGGCTGCTCTGCAGGCGGCTTGACCACATTTATTCACTGCGATGCTTTTCGTGATCTCTTACCGAGCAGTGCTCAAGTCAAGTGCATGACGGATGCAGGCTTCTTTTTGGATTCGTATGCCTTCAATATCATCTTTCCTCCTATCATGCACCTTGAGATTTGAGTTCTATTCCACACATTATCATGCTTTGAAGTATCCAGAAGTCTCATGATAATCTAATTATATACATGGGTCTCCTTGTTCATGGTGCAGGAAGGATGTATCAGGAGGACATTCGTTCAGATCTTACTTCAATGATATAGTCACACTTCATGTATATTCCTCTCTCCTCGTTTAGCATTTTATGCAAATAACTCTCACATGCAACTTCCTTTCTTTACCTTAAAGGGTTGGGTTACAAACATTTTTTTTCTAAGATGACAAAGTTACTTTGATAATTGGGTACCGAGTTGTTATTTCCATAGATATTTCCTAAGGAAAGAAAAACACCTACTTCCTTTTAAGATGACAACGTTACTTTGATAGTGGGGGGACTTTCTTAGTTACTTTATTCTTTAAAAAAATATACACACTTTTTTTTAAGACAGCAAAGTTACATTAATAGATCAGATTTATTTAGTTACTTTGATAGTCCAGGAATTTGAATATATTATCTTTATTACCTATCTAATTTTAGGTAAGATAGGCTTGCTAAATTAACTTGATAATTGTTGTTACTTTGATGGCTAAGACTTATTTATAGTCTAGGAATTTGAATATATGTTCTTTATTATTTATCTAATTTTATATAAGATAGGCTTGCTAAATTAACTTGATAATTGAAAATTTATCAAATTTTGAATACAAAACTTATAGCTTAAATAATTTTATTTAACACAAACTTACCCAATAAATTACTCCCAAAATTTATATATATATATATATACTCACTCCATATTTACCTACTGTCAATTAATTTAACTTTATAAACTATTTGTCCTTAACTTTTTCAATTAATTTGGTTCCGCTGTTTTTTTGGTTGAAATTATGGTGCATTTTCAGGGATCTTTAAAACATCTGCCAGCTGCTTGCACATCAACAATGAATCCTGCAAGTCTGGTAATATAAAGTCTATGAGTTTCTCTTTTTCGAAAAAGATTATATTCTTCCTTTCCCTATGGCTGGTCAGTAACACCGAGTGGTCTTAAATGGCAGTGTTTCTTCCCACAATACCTCTTACAGTCGATCAAAACCCCTCTTTTTGTTGTAAACACAGCATATGATTCATGGCAGGTAGACCTAATTTCTTTTTCTCATCTTTACACAATTTTCCATTTCAGCATATGATATGTTGAACTTGATATACTCAGCCTGATTTAACACTTTCTAGCGCCGGCATCGTGTTTTGGACAGATGAGAAGCATATTGGCACCTATTGGAGCAGATCCCGGTAATCGATGGCAGAATTGCAGGATGAATATCACGCACTGTGCTCCATGGCAATTGAATATAATGCAAGGTTAATGTCTACAATGCCCAACATCTTTTTATTTCTAGGGTGGTTTGGGTAAATTTGATATTTTCTCGTTAAGATTGTTTGGATAAATTTGATTTTTTTTTATTAATTTTGTTAAAGTGGTTTGGATAAATTTAACTGGATCAAACTAAAGTTTGAAATAATTTTTACTATTTCTTAAGATATTCATTTCTGATATAACATTAAACATGGAATTTCAAATTTGAATTTCTACACAAATTTGAAAGAATTTTTGGTATTACCTATAATATTCATCTCTAATATAACATTAAACATAGAATTTCTACGTAACAATGTAACATATTTTATTCAGATATTCTACTGACTCTATTTAACAATAACAGAATTCAGGGATAATATGATCAATGCCTTAGCAACGGTGAATGGCGAACAGACCGGAGGGCTGTTTATCAATTCATGCTTTGCACATTGCCAAACCACTTTGCAAGTTCTGTGGCACTCACCAAACACTTCTCCAGAACTACATTCCCGGGTACTCGCCTGTTTTCTTGGTTAATAAAATACCTTTTTCAATTTTAAAGTTTGTGTGTACTGCGAAGCATGCATATATATATAATTTGCAGAACTTTGAATGTTTTCTTCATTGCATTGCAGACGATTGCAGAGGCAGTTGGAGATTGGTTTTTCGATCGAAAGGTTGTCAAGTATATTGACTGTCCATATCCTTGTGATTCTACTTGTCACAGCCTTCTATAACGTCTGAATACAAGGAACAAAAAGTGTGTATATCCTCTATTCACCTCAGCTCATAAGACGAGGCTTTCAATGGAGTGTAGCTTCTATTCTTGAGATTTTTTTGCCATTTTTGGTAAAAGATAAGGCAACCATAAATAAAATACTGTTGACACTCCCAATTTAATAAAATTAATATTGCTTCCACACTTGGCTCTTTTCGTAGCTTTTACCTTTGTGTTTCATCGAAATGCCTTAGTTTACTTGAATTACACAAAGCATAAAGAAATAGTAGAAACACAATTGAAAAAAACCTATTGTTTTAATGGAAATTTTGTGATTTTACTTGAATCACACCAATCAGTACATAAAGAAACAACCGAAACAGGAGAAATTTTTAATAGACTAATCAACATTTAAGAAGTATATTTACGGTTTTATAAGAAATTTTGAAATATCCTTTAAAAAAAAATAGATTTACGTATGCTACACATAAGAAACACATTTATGGTTTTAAAACATAATAATTATTTATAATTACTATTATTATTATAAATCAAATTTTGATGGCTTTAAAATTTATTATAATTTATTTGTTAGTTATTAATAAGGATAATAGTTACTCTTTACTATTTGTGTATACAACTTGTGTGGGCCTAATGGTTAAGAGCATGTGTTTCCTTCTAAGAGTTCAAAACCAGAGGGGACTAGAGTATGTATGCCTTCGTAGACTTCACAGGTCAAATCTCTGGGTGGAGGTGGGTCCTTTGTCCCACAAATAAGGGGGTCTCATACACCAATTTGGTGTTTGGCTTGGCTGTGACCTCAAAAATGGATATTATTATTATTACAAATTAATTCATTTTGTTACTTAAGGAAAATTATGTTTCTTAAATAATTATTGATGGTTCATAAGTGTCAAACTTTAGAGTTGGGTGTACCTTTAACTGAGATGCACACGCCATAGGCAACATCTCCATTGCACAATTTGTGATGAAGATATCGCAGCAAATAACATGAAATAAACAAGGAGGTCTCATACACCAATTGGGTGTTTGGCTTGGCCGTGACCTAAAAAATGGATATTATTATTATTATTACAAATTAGTTCATTTTGTTACTTAAGGAAAATTATATTTCTTAAATAATTATTGATGGTTTATAAGTGTCAAATGTTACAGTTGGGTGTACCTTTAATCGGGATGCACGCCATAGGCAACATCTTCATTATGCAATTTGCGATGAAGACATCACAGGAAATAACATGCAATTGGAAAGTGTGTGCCAACTTGAGGTGCCGAAAAATATACACTTGGGGCTCCCAATGGGGACATGTGGGTGCCTTGGTGACATAATGGGCATGAGTGAACGAGTGCCCAACTTGGCCAAGTGATGGGCAAAATACCCAAGATGAGTCTATGGAGGAAACATGGGAGCCCCAAGGTGTGGGCCAAGACACCCCTAGTAAAGGAGGAAGTTGACCTGGGGCATGTAGCACCAAGAGGAGGGTGTCATGGAATGAGTGATGGAACTACCTAGTAAAGGAAGAATTGAACCTCGGGCATGTAGGACCAAGACAGGAACATTATGGAATGAGCGATGGACCAAGCAACTGATTGTGTAGACCAAAGGTATGTCATCCTAGCAAGGGTGGCATGACCTGTTGATGTCAACTAGGCACAATGGGAAAATGTGTGGTCATTCAAGTGTAAGGGTGAGGTCATCCCAACCCAAAGCACCAAACCCATGAAGGAAAGTTGACCCAAATGTGGGGTGGAGTAAAACCACAGGAGTAGTGGGGTAGTTGGTATATATGTGAGAGCCACATGATGTTACAATCATCAAACGATAGAACACAATAAAGAGCATATTTGAAGTCACATAAAGTGAGGAATTGGTGTGAAGAACGAGCGAGGATAAAAGGGAGTTGAGAACGTAAATCAGGGTCTGTTGTCATGTAGACTTAAGTGAACATCAAAGATGAATCACAACAAGATGTGAAGAGTGGCAAGGGCCTGGTAGGGTGTCAAGGTGAACTATTAGGGTGTCGAGCTAACCCTAAAAGTTGTAGGCAAGTGGAAAAAGGTTATGTGGTATCTCTTTTATTATTCTAGCTATGTATTCTTGTTGTCCAAGCCTTTGTGTCATAGACACGTTGTAATTGTGTTCTATTTACTAAAGCAGAAGGCTAGAGTGTCATTCCTTTATGAAGTATTATGCATGTGTATGTTGATGTTAATGGTGAATTGATCTCTTGCACATAATGCTCATGTCTTTATGAATGAAAAATTAATTGAAATAGAAGAGACAGTAAGATTGCTTGCACTAGATAAAAGAGCTATGACATTATGCTAAGTAACAAATGATATAGAGATTATATAAATAAAATTATTGTGAGGCATAGTCTAGGTGGAATAACTTTGTACTCCACAAGGTAGAGGTGAAACATGTCGATGCCACACATTCGACGAATCATGGTGTGCCAAAAAGTTGCCTTGCAACCATAGGAGTCCCTAGGGTCGTGACAATAATGGAGAAAACTTTCACTATTTCAAGATGTTATTAGATATTGGACCATTACCTAGCTTCCTTAGGTCTAAGCAAGACAAGGTTATAACTAACTGGAAGTAGTTTTAGGTCTTAGGTCTCAAAAGGGTGATTTCAATCCCTTTATAATATCCCATTATTCTTGATATCCCTTTTTCTCCGTTATTGCTAAGGCTAAGTAGAATTCATGTTACATCAAGTATCCACCTTAACTTAACTCCATACAAATCTAGAATACCCATTTGTAGTTTTATGCCAAGTTTAAGAGGTTTACATAAATTAATGTTAACAAACTGTTTAATTTTTTTTTTTTTGGAAATTTTAATACACTAGAGATTAGGATAAATCTCAATATAAATATTAGGGTTTTTTTAAGGATTCAAATATTATTCCTATGCATGGTATTCTATGCAACCGCTTTGGCTTAAAAATTCATACATATAGGACATAGGAAAAGATTCAATAAAAACATGCAATTTAGTCTTAAAATGAGTAAATTCTTGGTGATTGTTGTCAATTTAATGATATGTATAAAAAATAGGCAATTTTTAACCAAATGGGTGAGTATTTTCTTTTTAGAAAAATGCCCAAAAAAAACCAATTAGGAAACATTTTCCCCTAAAAATTTCCCTCATAGAATTCATGCTTCCTCATGAATGATGAAAGTTGTTTATCTAAACTATAATGCATGCGTTCCATTTTCTAGCCCCAACATGGTCATGAGTTGGCACACCTGCCTCCTCCCTAGGCATGTCTAGTGATTATCTTTCAATGATGATACTCTAGGATGCATCATCAAAGGGTAGTAATAGAATACATAAAGGATAAAGAGAATATAATAATAAAGTGATAGAATAGGGTGATGCAACCTTGGTGTGGCAACTAAACTAAACATACTTTTCATTGAATTGACCTAACAACCATTATTTATCTTGTCAATATTTAAGTATAACATTTCTTTGTTGGTGAGAAAACATAATTAGTCTATAAGTAACCTCTCCTCCAAATGATAGAACTAGAAGCCACCTTCATTGAACATCACATAAACTGCTTCCAAAACTATCATCTATAGTAACCTACTCTCTCATCCAATGTGACATGAAGGCAATCTTGTGCCCCTAAATATTTGAATATGATAGGGAAATACCATTTTTTCTTTTTCAAGTTACTTTCTTAATATCATATAGCCAACATTAATAATTTTCTATTCTCACCATCACTAAAGTGTAATCAATCAATAGATGTCAATATTTCTAGAATTTGTTTCCAAAACATGTACAAACATTATTGCAATAGTGTTTGAAAATAAGAAAATCTCAATCTATTTATCTTAAACATGTGTAGCTAACTAATAATAATCTTCAAATAGATTGGAAAGAATATTTGGCGTGGTTGTTATTGGTCTTCACCTTTCTCATCCAAATCTTCAAAAGGGTGGATTGTTGAGAAGTTGTTCCTTCCTCTATTCGAGCTCTTCCTACCCCAATTGCTTGTATCAAAATCCATCCTTCATCATCCTAATTTTCAATAACAATTTGTATGCCTGAAATGTATTTGAAGATGGCTTCATTATTTTTCCATTTGATACAACTTGGTCAAAATTTCTTTCTCTTCATATCTTCCTTCTTCAACAACTTGGGAAATAAAGGAACCATTGAGCTAATACAAGTCAACCAATTTCACGTACTTGATGACCCTTCTTCCAAAGAACCTTGTGTCTAGGATCTAATTTAAAAATTCCCCATAAATATAGGCAATAAAGGTGTTCCTTATTTTTCCTTTGACCACATTTTCAATGTGTTCAAATTTTCCTTGACAAGTTTGGCAAAGCATTAAATAATACCTATTAGCTTTATCAAACACCTCAACCTAGGCTCTTTTTATTTTCTTCTTGAACTCCAACCCTTTCAATTTTTCACAACTTCTTTTCCTTCCATGTTTATCCCCCCACCAACATAGTTTAGCCTCAACCCCATGCTTAAATGTCATCTTCCAAATCTTTGGAAAGTTTACCAAAGATTTTTTACTTTTTGTGCATACAAATTAACTCATCATTGCCACTTAAGGAAAATTATGTTACTTAAACAATTATTTGTGGTTCATAAGTGTCATACCCAAGAGGGTGGCATGCCTTTAACTAGGTGTGTGCCATAGTAGACATCTCCATTGCACGGCTTATGATAAATATATCACAAGAAATGTGATGAAAATGGATGGTGGGTGAGGGAACACCAACATGAGGCGCAAAAAATCGACACTTTGGGTTTCCATTAGGCACATGTAGGCACCTTGGTGGCACAATGGGCATGAGTTATTTAGTGTCCAACTTGGCCAAGCGATGGGAAAAATACCCAAGACAATTGTATGCAGGAAACATGGGCACCCTAAGGTGCGGACCAAGAAATTCTTAGACAAGCAATTGAGAAAAGGACGTAGTCGACTTAGGGCATGTAATACTGAGAGGAGGCCTTCATGGAACAAGCGATGGAGCAAGCAATCAATACTGTAGACCAAAGGAATTTTGGCATGGTGAGGGTGGCAAGATATGGTTGTGTCAATTGGGTATGTTGGGCGAATGTGTGGGCATTTGGGTGGAAGGTTGAGGTCATCCCATCCATGAAGGAGAGTTGACCCAAATGTGTGGTGGACTAAAACCACACAAGTAATGGGGTTATTCATATGTGTGTTCATTTGTGTGTGTGTGTGTGTATCTGTGTGTGTGTGTGAGAGAGAGAGAGAGAGAGAGAGAAAGAGAGATGCATGATAAAACAATCAGTGAATAACCAAACATAAGAAAAATCATAGACAAAGTCACATAAAGTGATCTACGAGTGTGAAGGAAAAGTAAGGATACAAGGGATTTGAGAAGGAAACTTAGGATCTGAGGTCATGTAGACCTAAGGGAACATTAGATTCAAACCGCTGAAAGATGTGAAGGGTTACAAGGGAATGCTAAGGTATTGAGGTGAATCAGTAGGGTGTCAAAGTGACATGGCAAACATCCGACAGGTGGAGGAAGTTTATGTGGTTACCATTTTATGTTTCTAGCTTTGTATTCTTGTTGATCAAGCCTTCGTCTTAGAGATAAGTTGTAATTGTGTTATATATAGAAAAGTAGAAGGCTAGACGGACTTGCCTTTATAAAATCTTATGCATGTGTATGATGATGCTAATGGTGAATTGATACCTTTCATATAATTTTCACGTCTTTATGAATCGAAATTTAATTGAAGTAAAAGAGGAAATAAGATTTATTGTAGTATATCGAAGAGCTATTATATTATACTAAGTAACTATGGTATAGAGATTATACAAGTAAAATTATTGTGAGGCATACTCTGAGTGGAATAATTTTGTACTCCACAAGGGAGAGGTGAAACACGTTGGTGTCACATGCTCAAGGGATTGCGGTGTGTTTCCCAAAAGGCACCTCATAATCGTAGGATTCTCTGGGGTCATGACAATAAGGTAGAAAACTTTCTCTCTTGCAAGATGTCGTTGGATATCAAACCATTACCAATTTTCTTATGTCCAAGGAAGAAAATATTATAACTAATTGGAGGTAGTTTTAGGCGTTAGGTCTCACAAGGGTGACTTTAATCCCTTTATAGTATCCCAGGATACCTGATATCCCTTTTGCTCCAATATCACTAGGGCTAAATAGAGTTCATGTTACATCAAGTATCCACCTTGAATTAACTCTATATAAAGCTATAATATTATACCCATATCTATTTTTATCTCAAACTTAAGAGGTTTGCGTATATTGATGTCAACAAATTGTTTATTTTTAATTTATTTTTGATAGTTTAATACATTAGGGGTTAAGATAAAATCTAAACATAAATATCAAGGTAGTTTTTATGGATTCAAATATTATTCCTATGTATGGCATTTTGGGCCACCATTGTGACTTTAAAACTCATACATATAGGATGTAGGTGAATATTCATTAGAAACATGCAATTTAGTCTTAAAACTAGTAATTCTTGGTGAGTGTTATCAATTTAATCATATATGTATAAAAAATAGAAAGAAAAAAAGTAACCAACTGGGCAGATATTATTTTCAAACAATGTCCCAAAAATAACCAATTAGAAAAAAAATTCCACTAAAAAAGACTCTGATAAACTTCATGTTCCTTCATGAATTATGGAAGTTGTTTATATTCACTATAATGCATGTATTCTACCTTATATGTCTGAAATGGTCCTTAGTTGGCACACTTGCCTCCACCCTAGGCATGTCTAGTGATTATCTTTCAATGATGATACACTAACATGCAAGTTCAAAGAGTGGTACTAGCATACATAGAGGATAAAGATCATATTAGAATCAAGTGATATCATGGGGTGATGTAACCTATGATGAAGCAAATAAACTAAACTTTTTCCTTTGATGTGGTGAATAAATCGAATTGGCCTAACAAGCCCTAATTAACTTGTTAATATTTAAGTATAACATCTCTTTTTTGTTGAGAAAAAATTAATTAGTTGGTGAGTAACCTCTCTTCGAAATGATAGAACTAGAATCCACCTTCATTAAACATCACATAAACTCCTTGTAAAATTGTCATTTAGAGTAGCCTACTCTCTCATTCAATGTGACATGAAAGAAATTTTGTGCCCCTCTTTTCTTTTTTTAAGTTACTTTCATAATATCATATTACCAACATTAATCATTTTGCAGTGTGAATATCACTCAATTGTAATTAGTCAATAAATGTCAATATTTCTAGAAATTTCTCCAAAATATGTCTAAATATTATTGCAATAGTATTTGAAAATAACAAAATCCCAGTCTATTTAGCTTAAACATATGTAACTAACTAATAATAATCTTAAAATATATTGGAAAGAAGATTTGGCATGGTTGTTATCTATTTTCACCTTCCTCATCCAAATATTCGAAAGGGTGTATTTTTGAGAGGTTGTTCCTCCTTATATTTGAGCTCTTCCTACCCTTGTTCTTCTATCAAAATCCATCCTCCATCATCCTAATTTTCAATAACAATTTTTATGCCTCAAATGTATTTGAATATGGCTATTGTTTCTCCATTTGAGACAACCTGGTCAAAATTTCTTGCTCTTGATATCCTTCTTCTTCAAAAGCTTTGGAAATAAAGGAACCATTGAGCTAGTGCAAGTCAATCAATTTCATGTATTCGATGCCCCTTCTTCCAGAGGAGCTTGTGTCTAGGATCTAATTCAAAATTCCCCATAAATATATGCAATAGAGGTGTTCCTTATTTTTCCTTTGACCAATTTTCAATGTGTTCAACTTTTCCTTAACAAGTTTGGCAAAGAATTAAATAATACCTATTAGCTTTAAAAAACACCTCAACCTAGGTTGTTTTTATTTTATTTTCAAGTCCAACCCTTTCAATTTTTTATAGCTTCTTTTCTTTCCATGCTTATCCCTGCACCAACGGATTTTAGCCTCAGCCCCATACTTAAATCCGATCTTCCAAATATTTGGAAAGTTTACCAAATATTTTTTACTATTTGTGCATACAAATTAACTCATCATTGTCACTTAAGGAATACTATGTTACTTAAACAATTATCGGTGATTCATAAGTGCCATGCCCTATATTTGGGTGTGCCTTTAACCAAGGAATATGCCATAGGCGACATCTCTATTGCATGATTTTCTATGAAGATATCACAGGAAATGTGATGAAAGTGGATGGTGGGTGAGGGCATGCCAACATGAGGTGTTGAAAAATCAGCACTTAGGGTTTCCATTGGGCACATGTAGGCACCTTGGTGGCATGATGGAAATGAGTGATCGATCATCTGACTTGGCTAAGTGATAGAAAAAAGAACCAAGATGACTCTCTAGAGGAAACATGGGTGCCCCAATATGAGGGCCAAGACACCCCTAGATGAGCAGTCGAGAAAAGGAGGAAGTTAACCTCGACATGTAGGATTGAGAGGAGGGTATAATTGAATCAGTAATGGAACAGGAAAAAATTATTATAGACTGGAAGCAAGTTAGCCTAGTGAGGGTGGCACGACATAGTGGTGTCAACCAGGCATGTTGGGAAAATGTGTGGGCATTTAGGGGGAAGGGTCAGGTCATGTTGTGGAAAAACAATAACCCCCCATAAATTTTTACAAAAGATATGGGGACCTTATATAAATTTTGGCTAAATCCACTTTAATGCTTTCTTTTGGTTAATTGTGCGGTATTTTTGTGAGATTTTCACTTTCTTCAGATTTGTATTTTGATTACGTTATTGAGTGTGGTTTCTTTTCAACTTCCCAATGACTCTAATTTCATCTCATTTGGACTTACGGTTCGCAAATAACGCTTATTCAAAGTTTGGTTAATTTTCACTACCTAGGCTAAGAATGTACAAAATTTATATTATTTTAATTTTTGTCAATTAACTAATTTTAAATATTAATTTTTATTTAATATTATTCTTATTAATTAACTATTGTAACAACCTCCACAGTCAAGATTGTATAGTAATTAAACATATAAATAAAAAAATATATTATATATTAATTTAAATATTTAATAAATAAACATTCCCAAATCCCAGATCCTAAAAAGATTTTAATTTCATTTCAAAATGATTACAATATTTACCTTATCGGAGACTCCAACTAGTGTTTAAATTTGAACACATCACAGCCTCTCCAAAGCCCTCTAGCACCTCAAAAAAGTGCTCAACAAAATTTACCAGTCAAAAAATAAAAATTGATTTTTACAAGTTTTTTAAATAATATTATAAAATTCCCTATGAAGGGTTGTCTGTCATAGGACATTTCTGAAAATTTCACTTCTGTGACTAATGATTACACTTTAAAGTCTGCAAGATGTTATGACAACATTAAAGAAAGTGTAATGGGAGGTAATGGAGGTTTTTCTTGCATTCCTAGGCCATCAGTCATAATGGCGGCACTAATAGAGTCAGCAATCATATCTCAAGTTTATGTTTGCATTCATTGATAACATAGGTTTCATTTCACATTCATTGGTAGCATAGGAGAACTAGTTATCTATTGGTATCCATGAAGAAGGAGTGTCTTTTGAAGGTATCAAATATTTGGAAGAAACAAAGGACAAAAAGGGAAAAAAATCATGATGACTGAGGTATATTATTCTGAGGCTGCGAATCTTGCTTGGATTGATATTTCCAATCCCAACCTTATGACAAGTGCAACACAAGTTTGCAACTTATTTTTAACTCCCAATTTTAATTTTCAACTTTCTTTTCCCTCGCTTTTGATTTAGTTCATTGATTTAGGTGGAACCAATTAAAATTATTGTGTATGGGATGGTTGATTGATCTTTATATAGTAATGTTTGGACTTTGTATTTTTTATATATCATCCATCATGGCATCGATGAAGATTTTTTGGATGAAGTCTTTGAGCAAAGTTGACGGCTTTTTCCCTTCCAGAGGAGGAAATGATGAAATTGTTATGGAATGAGAACCATCAAGGTTACACTCCCTATCAAGCATAATCTCTTAATACTTCCATTCAACCTGAAGGTTTGATGTGGATTCTTGTCTCCTTATATTTACTTGTGCTTGTAATTACATCTTGTCGTGTGAAACTCTAAAAAATAAATCCACTGAAGTATTTCACTTCGTATTTTTCATATATTCATTTTTCTAGGGGATTGGAAGGAGATTTATGAAGCTTCTAAAGCTAGTGTCAATAAAGGAAAGTGATTCCACTGTCCCAATCAATGGCCTTCAACAGGTATGTAGTTCAACATTTGAAACAATATTTTTCATACTTGTCCAATGCTTAAAAATAGATAAAAGTGACAGTATTGTCATTTTTACATCATAACCACAGACCTTTTCTATGGTATCTCCATTTCTTTCCTTAATTTGTAAAATTTTCTTCTTTCTTGTCAACCCACCATTCACACAAGATTGTTCAATTATGAGATTACCCCATTAGATGGTGATAACTACACTTAGTGATTCACAAACCTTTTTTTTCATCTTGTATATAATTACTACCATCTACCTGATACATTGGGCATGGCGAGAGGCATCAGGTACTTTCACAAGGAATGTCTGCACTGGATTCATCACTATGACATAAAACCCCAAAACATCCTCCTGGACTAAAATATCGTTCCTAAAGTATCAGACCTCAGGCTGGCCAAGCTAGTAGATAGAGAACTTACTTTCTACTAAGGCACTAGATGGTATCTAGCACTGAAGTGGATGAGAAATATTCCAATTATCACCAAAGTAGATGTCTACAACTTAGGTAACATTTTTTTGGAGATTGTGAGTGGGAAAAATATTGCAATGTTTAGGCAGCATGTGATCATGGAGGGTGTTGGAAAACACATGGACGATTAGTTTCCGACACTTGTAATGGAGCAAATGAAGATGGTGATCAGATTCAGAGAGATGTTGGAACCAAGGATTGAAGAGGATGTGGATTTAATGATAGATTGTGAAGAAGCAAAGAGAGTGGTAAATATTGCATTGTGGTGCGTACAGTACGATATGGAATTGAGGTCTTCAATGAGGAGAGTTGTTGAGATGCTTCAAGGCATAGTTGAAATACCCAACATCTTTGAGGATATCGAATATCTTTGAGGTATTGATCATCCTACTGATATGAAGGCATCTTCCATCCTACCTTTATCAGGACATATTCACAACATTACTTTGATGTTCGACATAGAGATCTTGAGATAGTATAATAAGGCCGATAGGGTTCCTTATATTTTCCATGAGGACATCATTACTTTAACGTTTGACATGGAAATCTTGAGATAGTATAATAAGGCTGATAAAGAAGGTTTTTTTTTTAGCGAACATAGGTGTATAGACGGAGTAACCTCTTTGTTAATTTAAAATTAAAATTTTTTATTTTATAGTAATAACTAAAATAGATTAGTTAAAGATGTAATTTTATCACGCTTAAAAATAGATTAAAATGATAGTATTGATATTTTTACATCATAACCAGAAACATATTCTGTTGTATTTCCTTCCTAATTTGTAAAACTTTCATTGTTTCTTGTCAACCAACCATTCAGATAAGATTGTTCAATTATGAGATTACCCCATTAGATGGTGGTAACTACGCTTGGTGATTCACAAACCTTATTTATATTCTTGTAAATAACTATTACCATCTCTTTTCTATTTTTAGATGATTCTATGACTGACAATCAAAATGCTTACAAAAACCTAGCATTGCTACCATTTGAACTTATTGTAATCAAGGTCACTATTAAGCCTAGCATTTATAAAATCAAGCTTTATTTAAAACCCCATGTTTCTTCTCTTATCTTGAACACATTTCTCTTTATTAAAAAAATTTGAGAAATAATAAGTGTGCTTCCCATAAAATTATGTAGATTTTTGAACTCGTTGAAATGAAACTCCGTAACTCTATTAATAACCATACAACCAAAGGTTGCAAAGGTCTGCATATAGGGTTACAACTTAATTTTCTTTTTCCTATGTTGGTCTTCCCAAAAGATATAGAATGTCAATAGTTATCCATACAACTACTATCATGTCTCCTACTTCATTCTCTCCATTCGACGTCTAGGAAATAAAGAGTGTGTGTGGTTGTCCATGTAATTGTTGCTATGAAGGGTCTTTAAGGAGATATTGAAATCGCAGAAAAATTAAACGACATATTTAACTAAAGGAAATCGCATTATTAGAAAAATATTACAACCAATATTGAATTCATTGTAAGGACCAAATTTGAAAACCATTCTCAAGGAAAAAAACCAACCAAGCCATACAACAACATTGTAGATGTGTATTACAAGTTACAATATTTCCCTATTAGATATAGAAAAATATCCTATTAATTACATAATATTTTGAATCAATAAAGCTTGACATTTTTAATGGAGATGAAAGTCTATTGATAGTGTCTTAAACGACTTCAAGTTGAACAAAACAGATAGTATAAATTAGAAACAAATGAAAACTAAAAACACTTTTCCATTGTTCAAATAGATTTATATTCTCAATGAAATAAATTCAAATACTTTTGAAAATATTTATTTAATGAATAGAAAAATGTTTGCATATTTACTAAATTCTATTATGATTTTATAGTGTTTTAATCTAGCCAATTTTTAAATTTTAAAAAAATTTAGAAAAACACTATTTCATTTTAAACATTTTTTAATAAAAATTTATTAATATACACTTGTTAATAAAAATAAAATTTTTTTTATAACATTTTCATCTTTAAAACTTAAATAAATATATACCTCTAAATTAAATTAAAACCAACCCATGAAATTTAATCACTCCGACCTCCCCCTCACCTTTTATAACTCAAATATATACACTTCCAAATTAAATTAAAACAAACCCATGAAAATTTGATCACTCCAACCTCCCTCACCTTTTATAGCTCCCATACTCCCTCACCTTTTATAACTCCTCCCTTGACATCTCGCTCCACTCTTTCTCGTACCTCCTTATCACTCCATCCACACTCCACCTTTGCAGCCCTCCTTATACCTCCGGATTCTCCCATATAACATGCTCCCCTTGTTACTCCATCCACACTCCCATATAACACTCACAGCACTCTTAAATGAGAGTTAACCAAATATCCATTTCACTCATTTTTGTTAATATTTTATTATTTTTTAATTAATTTAAGTTTTAATATAATTAATAATTTAGTTAATTTATAATTTAAATTAATTTATAATTTATTATTTATTACATATTTATGATTTGTTGTGTAATTAATTATTTTATTTTAGTGTTATATAAAGTTTATATTTATAAATTATAATTTTAAATAAATATATAAATTTTTTATCTATGCATGTTAACTTTTAATTTTTTGGCAGTATTGACACCTTGAATTTGAACGACTTTATCTTGAGTTATACTTGGTCAAATGAAGCCCAAGATGGTTCATTGGAAATTTAGAATTGAGGAGAACAACCTCAGAGCATTAACTCAACCAAATATACACATTTAATTTACCAAAAAATAGCAGAAGATGAGGTTACAAAATTGTAACAAAAAATTAATTTGGAAAAAATTGCTGAAACAATTTCTCCTACCAAACTTTTGTTGTCACAAATTGGTTTGATGACAGGTCCCTTCAGCAATAGAAATCTTGACATTGATCAATGAGAAGCATGATTTTGTTTTAATTTATTCATCTAATATGATTTTATTTAGAGAATTTGTTTTCCCATGTTTGGCACTTTGATTTTATTGTGCAAAATTAATTCATTTTATTTCAATTTTGATTGGTTTTTGCAAGAGATCTATTGGAAAGGATCAAAATAAAGCATCTTGGAGAATTTCTATTGCACCAACAAGGGAAAGAATAAAGGATTTGCAGCTCCAAAATTGATGGATTTGAACCACTTCCGACAACTCTCCATTTTTTACAATTTTTTGTAAATTATTAATAGGATTTATGAGAATGGGGAAAGGGCTCCTCTTCTCTACAACTAAGATGCTCTAAAGAACTTTTCTAAGGAGTTTTTAGCTATAGGAACAACGAGAAATTTTTATATTTGAGGATTTTGGGGATTTTCTTCTCAAAATTCAAACTTTGTTAATGGGGCAGAACTAGCACTTTTGTAATTTTTATTTAGTAGCAGAGCTGATAATTTTGAAGAGACTGTTGGAGACCAAATTGAGAATAGAGCAAGAGACCATGAGTCATCAATTTGTATTTGAATAGTTTTATTTATAATGAAAAGTTCATCTTGTAATCGTAGATCTATGTAAATTACTTCATATCATGAACTTTTGTTGAATATGAATGTTTGTCTTATACATTACCTTTCTGATTTGTTAAGTCTCATGGACCTGTTGTTGATTTTCTTATTTGATCAATAATTTAAATCAAATCTCTAAGTAACTACTTACTCAAAAGTCTGTCATCTAAAATAAATTTAATTACTATTGAAACTTTGTGAACATTTTCCTGGTTTTGATAGTTAATCATGTATTCATATTAGTGTTAGAATAATGTAGAAATGGAAGGGTTTGGAAATTTGGTAGGTTTGTTGAGTTGTCTTCTTAGTTGTCAAGAAATGATAAAGATCTATGTGAGTTATGAAGTGTTGTTCTAGAAGTTATTGTTTTCCAATGTAACTGAGTTGTAACTGAATCAGAGTGTGTATATTCCATGTTGTTATATCCAACGTGTCTAGTGATCACATAGTTATATAATGGGACACATTGTGATGTATTTGCAATGAGCTAGTGTGAGCAAGACTAGACCTGACTTAATAAAGTATTATGTTGTGTTAAGCTTTGTATTTTCTAATATGGTATCAGAGCTAGCGAGGGCTGAGATCTGAGAGAAAGATATTTGTGAGGGTCATGAGGCCATTTTGTGCTTCATCACTATAAAGTTGAGATTTGAGAGGCTAGATATGGATTTTTAATGATAGTTTTGAGGCCATCGGTGAAATTCCCTATTGTAGTTGTTGTGGAGCTGAGCCTGATAAGAGGGTTGAGATCTCCAATAGTAGAAATCGAGATCTAAGATATTTTTATAGCCTTTGCTTTTAATAGTCTTTATTTGGTATGGAGGAGTTTCAAAGGCCGACTTTGTTTGGGGGCCAAGAGTGGAACCTTGTTAGATCATTGTGACATCTGTGACTAGTGATCTCACCACAATTTTGCATGAAGGGTTGTGAAGGGTTCCAGTCACAAATTATCATGTTTTTGTATCTTTTGAAACTTTAAATTGATTTCTTGATCTCAATTGAGATGTGTTGTTGTATAAAGAATTGTCCAAGTTATGGAGTTGATTGTTGTGATGAAACTATGCGAGAAATGGAGTTAAGAAGTCGGTGTAACACTTTGTAAAACTACTTTTAATCACTATGTTGAAAAACTTTAATGTGTGTAGTGACAAAGAGCTTGTGTTCATGTTGTAGTATAGAAATCTAAGAAGCCAAATCTAGATCTGGGATCTAGGTTAAAAAGTGTAGAAATTCTGACTGTAGATTAACCTGATAATGCAATATAACTAAATCAAAATACTTTAATATACTTTTACAATCAATTTTGCAGAAGCTTAAAAGATTTGAGCAAGATCAAGTTGAACACATATAACCAGAAGAAGAATCAATGCACATGAAACACAAAATAATACTCAAGGGAAAGCCTCAGCTAAAAACCCCACTATATATATTATCATACAAGGTGGAAGTATATCAGAATTACACAAAGCCTTAGCTTTCACAGCTAGCCATCTCTCAATACAATCCTCCTGGATTCTCACGGGCAACCAAAGCTTCTCACAAGCCTTCTCCTCAACCCTCCAAGATCCCATTTCCTTGCGCAGTTACCTCTGGGATGATCTCCTTCACCCAGTGTAACACTACTCTCACACACTGCTCTAACACACTGTCAGAACTGCACAATCCTCAAGGAACCTTCTTCTTTCTTCATGCATGAGTTTCCTTTATAGGAAAACACATGCAACTAATAATAACATGTCCTTGACATTTAGCTCAACTGGGTCTTTCTCAAAACAAACATGCATGAGTTTCTGATGAGGGAATCTTCAGTTCTCTAGAGTACACTGGTTGAGTGCATGCATGCATCAACTGACTGATAACTCAAATAGTTCCTCAAACAGTTTGGAACTAATTTAAATGGACTTAAATCAGTAAACTAAGCTAACTATTTACAATTCAAATACAAATCAATCTTATCTTCTTAATTAAGGGATAATCTCCTTAATTTAAGGGATAATTGTTGCATGACTTCACAAAGACAGTTCTAACTTGAATTTCTTCAACTAATTAATCCATAATGAATTAATTAATTAATTTCAAGCAGCTAGTGAGACTAAATTAGAATATAATTCACAATTTTAATTCAAGAACAAATTAAAATTGGAATATTCTTGTTGCCACATTTCAACACTCCCTCTCAACAAGAAAGGAATTCAACTTGATCCTGATCCTGAACCTTTGGAATGTTATGCATGCAACAATTCTCTCTAGTGTTGTTGCTCCAAACAACCCAAAAAAAAAAAAAAAAAAAAAAACATCCAACCTGAATTAGTATGATGCATTTGTCATCAAAGTCTCTGACTATTATTGCCTCTGTCAACTGAAAACTTTGCACTTCTGCTGACTCAACTATTATGCATTATTGTCAATCCTTCTTTGTGCTCTTCAGTATCAGATTGCTCTAGCCTCTGTCACTTTGGTCTCTGACTACATCAATCCCACTGATTCCTCCCACTACTCTGTACTTTGGCATCCCATAGCAATGTACGATCCATGAGATAAAACATCTCAATGGACCCTACCCAAATTTAGCCTTCTTGGGACTATCACTTCACATCACCCCACCTCACACCCGGAGGTATGGATACATGTGACCCCTCTACCGATTCTAACTGTGGCTCCTCCACAATTGTCTAAGACTTCTTCTGGGACTGCATGTTGAGAGGTAATGTACTCTCCCTCTCAACCACCAAGTCTCTAACATTTGCTTTTCTCCTCAAGGCTTTGCACGCATCTTGAACCTCAAGAGCATACAAGTTCTTAACTTGTGAACCGATCTGTTTCAGCTGTCCCCTGGTGATGTGTCTAAGGAAAACCTTTCCCTTGCTGAAGACAACATCGTAGCCTTTTGCCTCCAACATCGCGATCGATACCAAATTCTTCTTCAGTCCAAGAACATACTTCACATCTGTCAAGGTGATAAGAGCTCCATGCTCCCTCTGAAAAGCAACCGTGCCCACTCTTGAAACACTATACCTTTCATTGTCATCCATCTCTATGCGCATCTTGAGGTCTTTCTCCTCCAAGGTACCGAATAAACTTTTATCACCCATCATGTGGAATGAGGCTCCACTGTCAAGATACCAAACACAACCCACCATGGATGACACCATGCATGCAATGAGTGTAAAGTCCATCTCGAACTGAGAGGCTAATGCCTCACCTTTAGATCCTTCCAAAGATCCCTTCTTGGAATTCTTCGATGGGAAATTAGTCGCATAATGACCCATTTCATGACAATTAAAGCATCTCACTTTAGACTTGTCAACCTTCTTCCCTCCATGAGAAGAATTTGATTTGGAATGGGAATCCTTCCCCTTCCCTTTCCTTGCCTTACTCGCTAAGGCTAGATTTTCTTCATCATCATCCTTGGATGAAGAACCATCTCGAGTGCTCCTCCTGATCTCCTCCTGCATGAGATCCGACCATAGTCGTTCCCAATACAACAATTTCTCCCTTCCATTCACAGAGTCCTGGTAGCTATTCCAGCTCTTTGGAAGGGCGAGGAGAGCGAGGCTCACCATATCATCATCAACAGTAGTTATTCCCACACTTCCAAGCTCATCTCTACAGGTGGTGAGCTTGTTCAAATATGTGGAAATAGTATCATTTTCCTCCATCTTGATTCTTTGAAGCTTATCCTTGAGCGCCAATTTCCTCTAGTCGCTACTGTTCTAGTAGAGGTCCTTAAATGTCTTTTTAAATTGAATATGGAGTATCTTTCCCATGGAGACTAGAGACAATATGGTCTCGAACTCCGTCAAGGATGATCTATCTCACCCTTGCCACACACTTCTTCCATTCAGCCAACTCTTGTGCAATAGTTGAACCTGGCTTTGGGATTTCTTCATCAATGAAATCCTTCAAGCCGTTGTCTTCTAATATAGTCTCAATGCGATGTTTCCATGCTATGTAATTCGAGTTTCCATCCAAGGCATACTTGAGTCTCAAGCCATAGAATGCCTTTGACCAACCTTGAAGTATGAGATGAATTCGATTTGCACCTACAACCCCGAACTTCAAACTTTGAATTCTCTTCTCCGTATACTATTCACTGCTCTGATAAACTTAGCTCTGATACCATGTAGAATTCTCTCTACAAATCAGCTAGCTCTAATACGATGTAGAAATTTCTCTATAGATCAGCTAGCTCTGATACCATGTAGAAATTCCAACTGTAGATTAACATGATAATGCAATATAACTAAAGCAAAATACTTTAATCTACTTCTACAATCAATTTTGCAGAAGCTTAAAAGATTTGAGCAAGATCAAGTTGAACACATATAACCAAAAGAAGAATCAATGCACATGAAACACAGAAGAATACTCAAGGGAAAGCCTCGGCTAAAAACCCCACTATATGTATTATCATACAAGGTGGAAATATATCAAAATTACACAAATCCTTATCTCTCACAACTAGCCAGCTTTCAATACAATCCTCCTAGATGCTCACAGGCAATCAAAGATTCTCACAAGCCTTCTCCTTAGCCCTCCAAGAACCTATTTCCTTGCACAATTACCTTTGCGATGATCTCCTTCACCCAGTGTAACACTACTCTCACACACTACTCTAACACACTGTCAGTACTACGCAATCCTCAAGGAACCTTCTTCCTTTTGCATGCATGAGTTTCCTTAATGGGAAAAAACATGCAACTGATAGTAACTTGCCCTTGACATTTAGCTCAACTAGGTCTTTCTCAGAACAGACATGCATGGGTTTCTGATGGGGGGATCTTCAATCATCTGGAGTACACTGGTTGAGTGCATGCATGCATCAATTGACTGATAACTCACAATTAGTTCCTCAAACAGTTTCAAACTAATTTAACTGGACTTAACTCAATAAACTGAGCTAACTAATTACAACTCAAATACAACTCAATCTTATCTCCTTAATTAATGGATAATTCCTTAATTTAAGGGATAACTATTGCATGACTTCACAAAGACTTCTAACTTGAATTTCTCCAACTAATTAATCCATAATTAATTAATTAATTAATTTCAAGCAGTTGGTGAGACTAAATTCGTATTTAATTCACAATTTTAACTCAAGGACAAATTAAAATTGGAATATTCTTGTTGCCACATTTCAACAAAAAGTGTGGGTGAATTTACTGAATGGTTGGTCCAGTTGGAGAAGCACAAATGTGCACTAACATGATCACAAAGAGGAGATCTATTGCATTATTGTTATTGATATTTGTTGAAGAGCCACAAAGCAGAGGCAATAGTTCGTTTTTTTTTTTTTTTTTTTTTTTTTTTTTTTTTTTTTTTTTTTTTTTTTTTTTTTTTTTTTTTTTTTTTCGTGGGGTGTCAAAGCATTGGATTAGTGAATTTTCTGCGTCATTGTTTTTAAACCAAACAAGTAGTTTCCATGTGTAATCCTTCTCGTTGGAGGGCCTACATTACAATTCACGTGAAAGTAAATATTTTATTCACCACTACTCTCACCACCATGTTGTCTCAGTTGAAAGGTATGATTTGGTTTTTAAATGAAACCAAGCCATACATTTGAGGTTAATTTTTTTATGAAGTAAACTAGAGAAATAAAGAGCCATGTCAAAGATGTGAATTTGTATCATGTATTTCCTTAAATTTGTTTTTTTTTTTGTCTTGAGAGAAAATTGTGGATGAGGCATGGAGGCATAATGAGTTTAAAATTTGGTGAAATTTTTTAATGGTGAAAACTTTGGTTTTCTTCTATTGGTGAAAATTATTTTTATAGTTTTTAAAAAAAAATGTTATAAAAAGTGTCGGGTATTTTTTTTGGTGGAAGTATTTCTATGAGGTAAATTAAAATAAAAAGGTGTATTTGATTACAAAAGGGTGAAAAGTAGCAAAGGGGAACCATGGTGGAGAAAAACCATTTGGGTATTACAGATGTGGTAAAATTTATGTGTATCATCTGGAAATATTTTGTAAATCAAAGTTGTGGAAATGTGGTGAAGTGAATATTTGCAGGAGCAATGAAACTGTGGTGAAAAAGTGCAGATTTGAAGGACCATGTTATGTTGAGGAAGTAATTGATTGATGAGTTGCCCATGAATTTGTAGCCAATTGTGGGAAAATAAATTGTAAAGGTGAAAAGGAGCATGCATATCAGTCATGGGTCAACAAAGGAGAATTAAACAGTTCCTGAGAGAACTAAAGCAATTAAGGCGCAAGAATAAAAGGGAAGAAGTTGCAAAAAAATTTGGAATGTTTCTAACAGAAGAACCTATACATGAGGATTAGAATTTAGAATTGGGCTAGATCAATGAATAGTTTGAAGAGAATGGTGCAATATTGAAATGATTAATGCTTATTTTAACATCTTTCTCAGGTAAAAATTTTAAACTTTGGGCAATAAAAATGGAGGGACTTCTTGATTCAGTAGATTTATGGGAATTTATTCATGAAACTTCTATCAATTCTCAAGATATAAGTAGAGGTGCAGTAGAATTGTTTCTTATTATATCAACACTAGATGATAACATCTTATCTAGTATTTTGTATGAATATGGTAAAGTAAACAATGCAAAAATATTTTGGGACATTCTTGAAATAAATTACAGCAAGAAAATTGATGAAGATGAAGGTGAATCTTTAGTAACAGATCTATAGCTAGGTGCAGAGATTGAAGAGGAAAAAGTTGTGGAATACTCAACAATAACTAATGAATTAAAGAAAGAATTTGCAATTAAATTTGATAATGGATATTTGTGTTATGAAAATGAATTTCAGGTAATCTCTGAAAAGAAATTAGTTGATAAATTGTTGTTTCTTTTTTATGGTTAAATGGAAGAGAGTGAACATGAGATTGTAGTAGCAATTAGAGGAACAAACAAGTTTGAAGATGTCAAACTTGATTATGATGCAGAGATAAAGTTTATTGAAGAATGGTTTGAGAAACCTTTTGAAAAAATTGATGCAGCTTTCAAAGCAACCACTGGAATAGTGAAGGCTCTTAAAAAAGAGCAAAATGGTAAATCAATGAATGAATTAGATGATATGGAAATGAAAACAGTGGTGGATACATTTGACGAAGTTCATGGTATTTTAATATATTGGAGCCCAAAGGAAATAATATATTATTATGCATTGATGAGGCAACAATCAAGTAAGCAAGAAACTATTGATGATGTAAATGAACTTGTTGAAAAAGGAGTTGAAATGGAATGGGATCATCCTAGTTGCAATAAGAATCAATATCCAATGTTCATGATATGGAGTAGGAAGAAGACTGAATAGGTTGAAAGCATGAGAGTTTGGACCAAGAAGTCCAAGAAGCAATTTCATCAATATGTTGAAGCAAAGAAACTCAAGATGAAATATTTGACTCATATTTGTAAGCCTAATTCAGACTTATACCAATAGGCATGTTTATGTTATAGCAAACCCATTTATCCATTATGGGGGGATGTTAGAATAATGTAGAAATAGAAGAGTCTAGAAATTTGATAGGTTTGTTCAGTTGTATTCTTAGTTATCAGGAAATGATCTAGATCTATGTGAGTTACGAGGTGTTGTTCTAGAAGCTATTGTTTTCCAATGTAACTGAGTTGTAACTAAGTCAAAGTGTGTATCATCCATGTTGTTATGTCCATCAATTCTAGTGATCCCATAGTTATATAATTGGACATGTTGCGATGTATTTGCAGTGAGCCAATGTGAGCAGGCTTAGGCCTGAATTAATAAAGTATTCCACTATGTTAAACTTTGTGTTTTCTAATAATTAGATCTCCAAACAGAGCATGCATGACACTAAAGATACTGATTTTTTTAATTATGGTATTAATTATAGATTGCATGTCAATCCTCAATCATTTTATTACCTTGCTCTAGGTTGGGTTAGATCTACATCCTCCTAATCAAGATAGACATAGGATTTCTTTCCTTTTGTTTTCATTTTAGATTTAGTTTACATTTAGATTAATCAATGCATTTCTAGAAGTCCCCTTGCACTAGAGGAAAACTTTAGTGTGGCTTGGTTGAGCCCTCAAGTTAGCTTAAGGGTTGCTTTCTTGGAAGCTAGCAACAACAGGATAATTTCGATATCTTTCTCCTTATTTAGTAAGTAAGTGAAATATCACAAATCATCAACAAGAGAGGGGGGGTAATTGGACCCAAATGAACTAGTCAAAACCACAAAATCAAACAGATAAGGGCTTAGTTGGGGTTTTAACTAGGTGGTCTTCCCCAATGTTGATGAGGTCATTTTTTTCCATCAACATTTTTGGCACTAGAAGGAAGGTCAATCATTTATGAATAGTAAATTAAATTTGAACAATGTTCCTTTGGGATCTTATGATGTCCATGTTGGCATGGATTGGTTAGAACCATAAAGTGTAATCCTAAACTGTTGATATGAACGTAGAATAGGTAATTTCTGCGTCTCTTTCCAAAATCAAATGAAACAAAAACTACTAGGACTGTGTTGACACATTGCAAGCATGAAAGTGGGTCTTCATAAGAAACATGTTTGTTTAGTGTCCCTTCAAGCATGAATTAGTTTTCATGTGCAAGTTAATAATAATGAACATAGCACATATAATTCATGTAATCATAGAGAAGATAAACACAAGGTTTGATGATGGAGTTCACCCCTACTAAGCCACATCTCTAGGTCTCTCAACATGACTAGACCACTCATATTTCAGTGTAAAATTGAAGTACATAAAGTATTTTGATGACCATGTGGCTATTTCCCTTTTAAAGAAATGTTCTCCTTCAGAGAACTCTCACATAAAAAAAAAAAAAAAAAAAAAAAAAAACAAGCAAACAAACAAACATGACAACTTGCAATCGTCATGTAAACTACAACAATACAAGGAGTCTTCTACAAAGACGCTATACCTCATTTGAAAAAAAAATACATTCAAAAACAAGGACATAATCCAAGCTTCCCTCCTCTTGACATATAGGGAAAAATGTCCAATATCTGAACCATGCAAGTATCAGTTGTTTCAAATGAATTCTAAAGGTGAAGAAACCCCTACAAGGTCTTCTTCATGCTCAATACCCTCAATATATTCTACCAATCCTTGTTTGATCCATACATCTCTTAGTATTCAACCTACAAAAAATGCCATCTATATGTGCTCAAAACATAAAATATATGTCACCAATGGATTCATAGCATCCAAAAAACCCTATGTAGCCTCTTTTTGAGCTCAAATTGGTGAAAAACTCAAAATGTTATGAGCTACAATCTCATCCATGAACTTGAATGTTAATCATCCTACAATTTCACCCTTCTGGCTACCAATCCTACAATTTCACCCTAAAAATCGCTAACTGGGTGATAAATTCACCCTCCACAGGTGCAATTTGTTGGACCATCAATTCGCCCTCTAACACCTTAGGGCCAAAAAATGTGGCCATATGGCGCCACAAGACCAAGGGTTGGGCTAACCACCCACCCTTCCCACTAGACCCCTTTTCCTTTGGATATGGGTCACATCAGCTGCATATGCCCTTGGGTTGGCCCCCAATCCTTGGCGACTTCCCGCCTGGCTCCTTATCCACTGCCTGTGGTCATGTGACCGTGGAGTGGCCATGGGCTAGGGCCTAGCCCTAACCCCCTCCTCCAAATATGGTTTAGATACCATTTAAATAAATGCACTCCTCTATCATCCTCATGAAGACATGTTTTCCTATCAAGCATCGAGCCAACATTCTAATTGTTATTGCAGGAACAAAATATTGATGTGTGGAATTTGAACATTCTCTTTAATCTCATCTTTGTACACTCCAAAACACTTCATCTTGAAGTAAAAATTATTGAGGACAAATTTGATTTCATCTTAGAACTCAAAAGCAAAATGAATATGCTTCAGCATCCTCAAAATAAGCTTTTACATGAAAAATACACTGCTACAAAACTTTTATTGGCAACATTGGTATTTCCTACAAACACAGTCATCTTATACAATCTTGGAAACAAAGATTTGATTCACACATGTTTCATCTTGAATACTTGTATCAGTGAACATGTGACAATTTGTAGACAAACTTTGTACATTCACTAAAAATTCCTTGAACATCTGGGCTTATAAAAATCCAATACATACATCATTCAAAACACTTACTTGTTGAACATGGTGATAATGATGTTCACTTTACAAAGAGCCAAATTTCACTCTTCAAGCTCTTGGATACTCTTTTTGTTTCCCATCTTGAAACTTGGTCAACTTGTGCCCTAATCCCAAACTGATCTGAAAGTGGAATAGGTGATTTTTGCCTCTCTTTCCAAAATAAAATGAAAAGAAAACTATTAGGACCGTGCTGACACATTGCAAGCATGAAAATGGGTTTTCATACGCAACATGTATTTTTAGTGTCCCTTCGAGCATGAATTAGTTCTCATGTGCAATTTAATCATTATGAACATAAAACATATAATTCATATAAGTATAGAGAAGAGAAACACAAGGTTTGATGATGGAGTTCACCCCTCCTAGGCTACTTCTCTGGGCTTGTCAACATGACTCGACCACTCATATTTTAGTGTAAAATTGAAGTACATAAAGTATGTTGATGACCATGTGGCTATTTTTAAGGAAACGTTCTCCTTCAGATAACTCTCACATAAAAACAACATGACAACCTGTAATCATCATGTAAACTACAACAATACAAGGAGTCTTCTGCAAAGACCCTAGACCTCATCTAAAAAAGAGCAAACATCCAAAAAGAAGGACATAATCAAGCTTCCCTCATCTTGACATGGAGATAAAAATGTCCAAGAGTTGAACCCTACAAGTATCATCTGCTGCAAATGAATTCTGAAGGTGAAGAAACCCCTTCAAGTTCTTCTTCATGCTCATTACCCTTAAGATATGCTACGAATCCTTGTTTGATCCATACATCCCTTAGCCTTAAACCTACAAAAAGGCATCTATATATGTGAAAAACATAAAACAGAGGTCACCAATGGATTTAGAGCATCCAAAAACTCCCAAGTAGCCTCTTTTTGAGTTCAAATTGGTGAAAAACTCAAAAAGTTATGAGCTACAAGCTCATTCATGAACTTGATTGTTAACCATCCTACAATTTCTCCCTTCTCACTAATGATCCTACAATTCCACCCTGAAGATGGCTAACTAAGTGAAAAATTTTCCCTCTGCATGTGCAATTAATTATACCATTAACTCGCCCTCTAACACCTTAGTGCCTAAAATGTGGTCATATGGTGAAACGGGGCCAAGTGCTGGGCTAACCGCCCGCCCTTCCCATCGGGCCCCTTTTCCTTTGGTGTTGGGTCATGTTGGTTGCATATGACCTGGGGTTGGCCCCAAATCCTTGGTGCATTCCCACCTGCCTCCTTATCTGTCGCATGTGGTCCCTCCAAATATGCGCCACATACCCTTTAAATAAATTTACTCTTCTATACTTTACAAGGAACATGATCATGGTGCTTTGGGAATGTGGCTTGATGCTTGGTCAGAGGTCTTGAGTTCGAATCTCATGGGGTGGCATGACCCCCAACCAATAGTTGTGACCTGTGTGGGGAGGTCATGTGGTTTCCTCCCATTGGGCCACATGGCTCCTTGCTATTGGTCCGCCCAATACACAAAATACAACAATGGAAAACTTGTAACTTTTTAACCAATGGAGAGACGCCAAGTGGAAATCTGTCACTGGTCCTCAAAAACCCAAAAAACACAGTAAAAACCCAAATTTTACCATTTTTTGCATGTTTGGGAAAACGGTCAGCGAGCTATAACTTGAGCTCTCAATCTCGGAGTGAGGTGAAACAAATTTCATTGGATTCAGAATGAAGAACACTTCAATTTGCTGTTGGTTGCAACAAGTTTTGGGAACTTTCATTTTCGAGCATAAATTTGATCACCTAATCAACTGTTTAGAAAATTATTTTACATGCATTAATAATCAAGGGGAGGCTTGTATTGTAAAAGGATTTCTAAGAGCCATTTATGCGAGACAAATTTATGCCTTACAGTTAAAGAAATGTGCTTAAAAGGGATGCCAAATGTTTGCAATTCATATTGAAGATGTTTCTTATAGCAATAAAAAACCATCTATAGAGGATTATCCTATATTAGAACAACATAAGAATGCCTTTCTTGAATAAATAGTAGGAATTCCTCTAATAAGGCATATATACGTTACCATTGATCTTATTCCTGGAGCAGTGCCAGTATCAAAAGCCTCGTACATAATGAATATTCATGAACTAATAGAATTAAAAATTCAGATACAATAATTGTTAGACAAGAAATACATAATACCTAGTATATCGCCTTGGGGTGCACTAGTCTTATTTGTTATAAATAAATATGGAGCCATTATACTATGTATAGACTATAGGCTGCTCAACAAAATGACCATAAAGAACAAATATATTTTTCCTTGAATTAATGACTTGTTTGACCAAGTGAAGGGAGCTTCAATTTTCTAAAAAATTGATCTAAGATCTCGGTACCATGAGATTAAAATCAAATACAAGGATATTAACAAAAAAAACATTTAGGACATGGTATAGACATTATGATTTCACTGTACTTCCATTTGGACTCACTAATGCACTAGCCACTTTTATGTGTCTGATGTATAGTGTACTCAACCCATTTTTGGACAAATTTTTCATTGTAGTCATAGATGACATTTTAGTCTACTCAAAGAGTAAAGAATAAAATTATCATCATTTAGAAATGGTTCTTCAAATACTTAGAGAAAATGAGTTGTATTCTAAGTTTAGCAAGTGCTCATTTTCTCATAAACATATTCACTATTTATGCCATGTTGTATCTGAAGAAGATATTATTGTGGATCTAGAAAAGATAAAGGTTATCATAAAGTGGCTAGTGCCTAATGATATAGATAATATCATGTCTTTCATGGTAATTACAGGTAATTACAAAAGATTCATAGAGTGATTTTCCAAACTAGCATACCCAATCACTTCTTTACAGAAGAACGGAACTAAGTTTGAATGAAGTCAAGAATGTCATGATAGCTTTGAGAGATTGAAGCAATCTTTAACTATTACTCCAATTTTGAAACTAGTTGTTATCAACAAAGACTTTGTAGTTTTTATTGATGCATGTAAAGAAGGTTTGGGGTGGTTTTAATGCAAGAAGGCCATGTAATAAGTTACGAATCGAGAAACTCAAATATGACAAGAAGAACTATGGTACACATGATCTAGATTTAGCAACCATCATTCATGCCTTAAAAATGTGGTGGAGCTATCTTATAGGAAGGAAATTATAGATAAAAACTAATAATGTTAGTCTCAAATATTTATTTGACTAGCCAAATTTTAATGTTAGGCAAACATGATGGTTAGCTTCCTTAGTGAATATGACTTTGAAATCATACACATTAAAGGAAAATAGGACAAAATTGTAGATGCTCTAAGCATAAAAGTAAATCACATTTGTGACACTTTTGCAAGTAGTTGGCAAACAAGTCTGATAGAAAAGAATAAACCAGTTGTAGACTTTGACCAAGAATATGTATAAATTAAGGAAAATTTCTAGAAATCTGATTTAAAATATGAAGAAGAGAGTTATTTTTCAATGAATGATCAAGGCTTGTTGATGTATAGGGATATAATTTATTTTCCTGATGATTCAGATTTTAAATCACTTGTCCTAAATGAAATGCATAAGAAGCCTACAATTGAACATCTTGATTATTAGAAGTTAATAATTATGTTAAGAATTTTTTTATTAACGTAATATGAAAATAGAAACATCAAATTATGTAGTTATATGTCTAGAAAGTCAATAGGTTAAATCCTCCCATCAACATCCAGTTGGACTATTACATCCTTTACCCATTCCAAAATGGAAATGAGAGATAATATCTATGGACTTCAACATTGGCTTGCCAAAAACTAGAACAACATGATTTTGTAATGGTGGTTGTAGATAAACTCAGTAAAGAAAAACATTTTATTCCTATAAAATATATCTTAAAGACCATTAACTTAGCATAAATATTCATGAAGGAAGTATTTAGACTGCACGGTATGCCTAAAACTATGATTTCAAATATTTATGCAAAGCTTACTTCTAAAATTTCAAAGGGTTTATTTGAGGGCATGGGAACAAAATTGAAATTTAGCACAACCTATCATCTTCAGACTGATGGCCAAATAGAAAGGACAATCAGATCTTAGAAGACGTGTTGATAATGTACAACATGGATAAGCCCACTAAGTGGGAAGGTTATAATTAGCTAAATTTGCTTACAATAATGGATACTAGACTTTAGTAAAATTGAGTCCATTTGAGGTGATGTATGGGAGATGGTGCAAAGTACCTTTGAGTTGGGATCATCCTGAAGAAAAGATGGTATTGAGTCCATATATTATAAAGGATATGCAAGAGAGTGTTAAAAAGGTAAAGTGAAATCTAAAAATAGCTCAGGATCGACATAAGAGTTATGCAGATTTGAAGAGAGTGAAAAAATAATTCAATGTTGGTGACCATGTATACTTAAAAGTGAAACCAAAGAAGAACACACTTATACTTATTGATTGTGCCAAGCTATTACCTAGATATTGTGGACCCTTTGAAGTGTTCGCAAGGATTGAACCAGTGGCTTATCAACTTACTCTTCGAAACAAACATAAAAATTCATAACGTGTTTCATGTATCTTTTTTAAAAACATATGTAGATGATACAACTTGTATAATTGATTGGAATGTTATATAGGTGGAACTGGAGGGAGAGTTCTTGGAAGAACCTCTGCATATTCTAAATCAGAGGGAATTCATGCCCTATAATATAAACACAACTCAAGTTGAAGTTTGGTTGAAGCATTTCAGCCCAAAAGAGGCAACATGGGAATTAAAAGGTGCTTTTGAAGATCATATCCGTCCTTATTTTGAAAGATGGGTTGAACTGTAGAATTTCAGAGCAAGCATCGAAATGGTGACAAACACAAGTGGGGGAAGATGTGATATCTCTTGACTTGGAGTTTATATTATAAATTTGTATATGATTACTATGGTTATTGCTTTAACTTTGAAGACCTATTTAGAACAAGTTTATCATTATTGTATTATTGATCAATTTTAAATGTGAATTTGCAATTATTATGTTGTTAATTAAATAAAAGAATATGGAAATTAATGTTGAAGCTACACTTGGTTGAAATAGGTAAGGCTGTAAGTTAATGTTGGACATTGATTACCCCTATTCTAAGTCCTAGGAATCTAATATATTAATAAAAATGTAAATGAAAGATCCATAACTTCTCTTAAAGATAGGATGTTGTCTTTGAGAGTAGGGAAATGAAGCTCATAAATGAGCTAGTAACTACCTGCCACCTGGTGGATGTGGTGGAGGTAATTACTAATTACCAACAATTTTGATAGTGAGGGGTATAGGTTTTGTCCTTTGCTAGTTGAAAGGACATGCAATGAAAAAACTATGTGTAAGGAAAAAGGTGAAAAAAGTAAGAACATAAAGAAAAAGGGGACTTGCATGCATGAGTGCTCGGGGGAGGGGCCTTTTTGGGAAAGGTCTCAAGATTGGGAAGACCAAGTTAGGTCTAATTTTAATTTCTAGATTATTAATATCAAGTCAATATCTCGAACTCTTTGAATTTTAGGAAATAAAATTGTAATTTATTTTGTTTATTATACATGTATGCAACTTAAATGGTATTCTAGGGACAACAAAATTGTAATTTATTTTGTTTATTATACATGTATGCAACTTAAATGGTATTCTAGGGACAACAAAATAAAGATAAAAAAAAGGGGTCTTTATATGGTTAAAACACTGAAATATATATATATATATATATATTTATAGAGAAGAGAGAGAGAGAGAGAGAGAGAGAGAGAGAGAGAGTTGTTATTCCATTAATAGGATTTTTAAGGGAGATTTCTAATTCATTAATTTTTTAATATGGAGTTGATATACATAGATGGGTTGAATTCCGGAATTTCAAAGCAAGCATCAAGATGGTGTCAAACACAACCGGGGGAGGATGTGATATCTCCTAACTTGGAGTTTATATTATAAATTTGTATATGATCAGTGTGGTTATTGCTTTAACTTTGAATAACTATTTAGAAATAGTTTATCATTATTGTATTATTAATGAATTTTAAATGTAAAGTTGTAATTATTACATTGTTAATAAAATAAAAGAATATGGAAATTAATGTTCAAGCTACACTTGCTGAAATAGGTAATATTGTAAGTTAATGTTGGACATGATTACCACTATTCTAAGTCCTAGGAATATAATCTAAATGATTAGATTATTAATAAAAATGGAAATGATAGATCCATCACTTCCCTTAAAGGCAGGATGTTTTCTTTGAGAATAGGGAAATGAAGCTCATAAATTAGCTAGTAACTATTTACCACGTGGTGGATGTGGTGGAGGTAGTTACCAACTACCAACGATTTTGATAGTGAGGGGTATAGTTTTTGTCTTTTGCTAGTTGAAATGACATGCAGTGAAAAAACTAGGTGTAAGGGAAAATGTGACAAAGGTAAGAACATAAAGAAAAAGAGGACCTATAGGTGTGAGTACTCGGGGGAGGGGCCTTTT